>VYZT01019249.1:0-23449 GCA_013400735.1 Pomatostomus ruficeps | reverse complement strand
TGTATAAGAAAAGTGAATGTCTGCACATGCTCTAATTTATCAGCCTTTACATCAAAAGACGACAAATTTTCCAGAACAACTGGACAAAAATCTTAGAATGTTTAACATCACAGCCATGACTTGCTAAATTACAATGTACTTAATAAGGAAGAAATACCTCTGTTCATCTAATTAATGGAACTTGCATGGAAATAGAAGTTCTCTGTATTTAATGTCTTGCCTGAATATTACTTTTATTCCTCTTTCCACTGAAAATTAGACTAACTTAGTCATACTGTTTTTGTTGTATTTCTGGCTGGCTTTGTGCTTTCTCCTAGAAATTTATTCAGTTATTGGTGGTTGTAAAATTTAACAGAAGGATATAACTTTTGAGGCTGTGCCTATGTTGCTTTCCTTAGGAGAAAATCCCCTGTCTTGGAAATTATCCGTTTCAGGGGAATTTCTATATTGTGGTCTCATGGTTTGTTATATACTTCACTTGTGGCATCCCCTCATGTCAGAAGCTTAGTAAGGAGGAGAGAGAAGACTGGCTAATGTATTGACATGTTGATTTTTAACTGTTGATGTGCAGCCTCTGTAACCTTTCTTATTTAAATTATCACAGAGGTTCTACCAACATCACTGGAGGGCTTGGTTTTGGCCAACAGAGAATCCATCTTGGAGCCATCTGGAACAATCTGTTATGGACATGTGGAAAGCTTCTGATGTCTTCTCATGAAGACATACCTGCTGCAGTCCAACTGCTGCCAAAACCTTGTCACCTAAACATAATTCATGTATACTGTTACCCTACAGGCTAATGCACTGCAGATTCACACATCTGGTCAGGGTGGGGCTGTCCTTATCCTTTGCCTATTCTGCAGAGCTATGCTGCTGACAGAATTGCTGTTTGTGTCCTGTAGTTAAAATTATTTTTTTTTCATTTCCATTATATGTACAAACTTCCAGTTTCAGTAGTGAAAAATACATCAGCCTTTTCATCATCATCCGGATCTCTTCTCTTCCCCAACTTTTTGCAACATGTATTACACTTCTTATGTATGAGTCACAGTGAATAAATTTCACATTTACACCTTACTACTGAGCAATTATCATCCATTTCAGACAGGAAACAAGAATAACAATGACAACAACTATCATTATTATTATTATTACTTCTTCTTCTTATTATTATTATTATTATTATTATACTGTATGCCTGTATAAGCATCAATACCATTCCTTAGATGAACATAAGCCCGAGTTTCACCAGAGAGGGATACCTTTTATTTCAGTGTTCTGTGAGAATAAAGCTGAAGAATATATGAGCCAGCCCTTTGGGACATCTGTAAGTGAGATTTTGCTTGTAGTTTGCTAGGCACCTGACCACTAGCCAAGGTTAAGCCACCAAAACAGAAATAGTGTTGTAAAGTGAAACACGTGGTGCTGTGGCCAAGATATTCATATGGTCCAAAATAGAAGGATAATATCTCTGAACAGGCTTTTAGCTGGTCCTGTAGATGGTGTGCTTACTACAGGCCAGAGAATTTTGGAAGTACTTCTTTTTTCATGGTTTTTTTCAAAAGCATTATAGCTTGTCCACTCATAAACGTGTCTGTGACGTAACTAAAGTAAGGTATGTGAGTAAATTTAGCAACTTTAAAAGTGCATTTCTGATTCAAATTAAAACAATTCTACAGATTCCTACAATATTTTATGCCTCATTTTTTTCCATTATTAGTGTAAATGCTTGTGTAGATTCCTGGTGAAATAAACAATTGAGGGCACCACTAGAGAGGTGGTCACTGATTCCATTCTGCATATAGGCAAGTTGGGTGAAATGAAGCTTCACCTTAATAAGAAATGACCACCAAAATGCATATATTACTTCTATTTTAGGATTGAGACAGTTAGTTTCCTTAAATAAAGTTGATATATATTTTATGGAAATGGCTACTGAAGTCTTAATCCTGAGCTGAGTTCTGCCTTCAGTAAAGTAAAAATGCTTCAGAAGCCCAAATATGAGCTGGTTTGAATTAAAAATTATAACAAAAACAGTACTTAAATGTTTATTAAATGTAGATATAACTAATTTTTCAGGAGATGAAGTAGCTAAACTTTCATTAATTCAAATCTTCTCATTTATTATTTGTATACTGTAAGACTCTAAGCACCATCTAAATGAAGACTTTTTTTTTTCCACTTAGATTTATGGCTTTAAATTTAGAAGCCTGATAAATTAATAGTACTCCAGGCTCACTTTACAGTCAGAAGAAAGAAATAAAAAATCTCCAGAGGGACACTCCATATGAGATCCAAATTGCTTTCTGGAGATGCTTCATTCTTTTTATTTATTACATAAAAAGCCTTGACACTTCTCTAATGGGAAGGATGAATCTGAACTACAATAACTAGTGGCTTTCTTCTAACTAAATTAGCTGTGCTTCCTGTTTTTTCTTCATTTCCTATCTTGCCTTTTTGATTACTATTTTCATCCTTTCACATTGTACAGTAGCTGTGAATGTAAGTTAAGAATGGCTAGTGTTTTTTGACTAAGTGGATTCATTAGAAATCATAGAATCATAGAATGGTTTCAGTTGGAAGGGATCTTAAAAATCACCTAGTTCCAACTCTCCACTTTCATGAGCAGAGGCACCGTTCATTAGATCAGGTTGCTCAAAACCCCATCTAACCTGGCTTTAAACACTTCCAGGGATGGAGCATCCACAACTTCTCTGAGCAGCTTGTCCCCTGTCACCACCTTCACAATGAAGAATTTCTTCCTCATATCTAATTCAAAACTATTCTCTTTCAGTTTGAAGCCTTTCCCCCTTTTCCTGGCACTACATGGCCTTTCAAAAAGTCTTTCTCCGTCTTTCTTGTAGACTCCTTCCAGGTACAAGAAGTCTGCAATGAGGGCACCTCAAAATCTTGTCATTTTCAGGCTGAACAATCCCAGTTCTCTCAGCCTTCCCTCATAGGTGAGATGCTACACCCCTCACTCATCTTGGTGGCAACCCCTCCAACTCTCCTTCTTCAGGAGAAGAACAGCCATTGATAGCCACAGTTCAGTCGTGGGATTCATTGCACCAAGTTTCAGTAAGGGCAACAAGGTAATAATTTTCTAACAGCAAGGTTGCTTCAAACTCTTCCTGTTTGTCGCTCATGCTGCATGCATTGGTGTAAAAGCACCTCAGCTGGGCTGTTGGCCACATTGCCTGCCTAGAGGAACACATAAATTCCTTCAAGATATATCCCTGGTGTTTTCCTGTTGTCTTCTGTTACCAGATAAATCCCTGTCTCATCTCTGCAAGACTACAGGGGTGCTCTGGTGTGGCCAGCACTTTTCAGAGCCATTGTCAGAAGACCCTCAATAGCATCCATCCCTCTAACCTTTGCAAATCATCCCACAGCTTGCCAGGAACAAACCTGATATTATAATAGACTAGGCCATCTATGTATTTAAAACACATTGAACCCTTGAAAACATCAACAGATTCAGTTCTCAGGGGCTTTGAAATTTGACTTTGTTGATCATAGGCTTCAATTACTGTGTTAGCACCTTGTCTTAAACTTTACTGCCAGCCTTTCTAGTCAGCATAAAGTACTGTAAGCAATACCTACAAAATGCTGTAGAGGTTTAGGCACTTTTAGGCTGCCTAGTCAATATGTTTTACATAACACTGGAGTAGATCATTATCTTTAGTGTTTTTATTCTCAAATCATAAGTGTGGAATAAAGTATTCTTATCTCCATTTCCATAAAAACTAGTGGAGACACTTATTCATTGAGAATTTAAAAGCTAAATTCAGCTACCTAAACACAATGACAGTTGCAGAAAAACATATCATGACAGTCCATGTCTGAATGGTTAGCTGTGGTTAGAGTACTTGGATAGCACACATCCTGAAATCTGGGATGATTCAGACTCACGTCTTGAAAGAGTGGATGAACCTCTGTACTAATTAATATGCTAATACAGTACTTCTCTGTTTAATTTATATCCCTGTGAAAGCAAAAATCATGGCTTCAGGAAGCCTGTGTCTCTGTCTTACTGATTTCACTTAATTTTACCAAAAGCCTCCCGTGCCTACTCCATTACCTGTTGAAGTCCCTTATATTAATTTATTTTGTTAATTTATTGTATAAAATAAATTAAGTTACAGTTTTTATTATGCTATGATGTAAAATCATTAATATTTATCATACATATGATAAAAAGTTTTGGACAGCAGAAACGAGAAAGCTCAAAGGAGAGGATTGTTGGATAAGATTCCGACAAATCTTTGCAACAGTGTAGATGTAGAGGAACATGAAATATGAGAATCAGAAAATAGTTTTGAGAGGAAAATAAGAGGAGATTCATGAGAATATTGAATATGAGGACTGAAAACTAAGAAAAGAAAGAGAAAGGAAAGAAAAATCAATGATACTTCTAGAATGCAGAAAATGGATGAGAAGGAAAAAAAATTATTAAAACTGAAGCAGTTCTTTACACCCTATACAGTTTCTTTGTGTTTTGTATATGACAATGGCATTGCAGATCTGGCAAGAAATAACTTAAAGGTAGTCACAGAGTGGTTGAGGTTGAAAGGAGCCTTTGGAAGTCATCTTGTCGGACTCCATGCTTCAGCAGGTTTACCTAGAGCTGGTTGCCCATCCTCAATTATGTATCAGCTGCAAACTTGCTGAGAGTACGCTCTTCCCCATTATCCAGATATTAAGGAAACTGTTAAACAGCACTGGAGCCAGTATTCACCCCTGGGATACACACCTACTTACCAGCCTTTCAACTAGACATTGTTCTACTGATCACCATCCTCTTGTCCCAGCTGCCAGTCAGTTTACAACCTACCTGCAGATCTGACCCACACAACAGCTTCTCTCTGAAAATCTTATGAGAGACAGTGTCAAAGGCTTTACTGAAGTCCAGGTGGACAGTAACTGGTTTCCCCTTATCAACCATGCCAGTCATTTCATTGTAGAAGGTGGTCATGTTTTCCCCTTCACGAAGCCACACTGACTATTCTTCTTGATTTTTGTTTCCTTTATACTTTTGTTCATATCATTCAGTGTCCATTTTGTTTTCACTATCTTTGGGACACTCTAAAAGATAAAATTTCTTCAGTGTTTGAGTTGTTATTACCTTCTTGACATTTAAATGTTTGCTATATGCTATATCATCTGAAGTAGTCATGAGATATGACAAAGTGATTATAAGTTTAATCAATGATATTATAAAATGCTTTATTTTGAAAGATTTAACATGTCCAATAATTCTCTTGTTTATAATTTCTGTTTAATTTTTCAGAAGTCAAAAGTAAGTTGTGGGGATATCCCTGCTTATATGTAAAATGGTACAGATTTTATGGAAAAGTATTTTTTACAATGAATGGAAGTAGATGCCTTTTTGACTCCTAGTTTTTCTAAATTTAACAATGACAAGCAATGCAAGACAACTTCATAGGTTTGCTTGTGATTGCAGGAAAAAAATATTCCACTAATCTCCTTGGCTCCTATATCTTTGTTTGATCAAGTAGAAATTCCACTTGAAATAGTCACTTTAACAAATAGTAAATGAAGCCTTTGGATCACAGAATATTCTGAGCTGGAAGGTACCTATGAGGATCATTGGGCCAAACTCTTGACCTCACATAGGACAACATAAAAGTTACCATGCGTCCTGAGAAGGACCACAAAGATTATCAAAGGGCTGGAGAACCTCTCCTATGAAGACAGGATGAGAGAGTTGGGACTGTTTAGCCTGGAGAAGAGAAAGCTCCAGGGTGACTTA
This sequence comes from Pomatostomus ruficeps, assembly GCA_013400735.1. Taxonomy (NCBI): domain Eukaryota; kingdom Metazoa; phylum Chordata; class Aves; order Passeriformes; family Timaliidae; genus Pomatostomus; species Pomatostomus ruficeps. Next base: position 17,676 of record VYZT01019249.1, on the reverse strand, counting down.
ATAGCAATTTATGGGGGGGGATGGGTATGGGTTGTGTGTTGGACCTAGACGACCTTTAAGGTCTCTACCAACACAAACCATTCTATGATTGTATGAGCTAGGAGCATTGTCCAAATTCTTCCTGAGCACCAACGGGCTTAAGGCCATGACCACTTTTCTGGGAAGCTTGTTCTAGCGGTTGGCCACCCTCTCAGTGGTGATTCCAGAAAGAGCCATAAGCCATTCCCTCACATCCTCTCACTGGACACCAGAGAGAAAAAAACCAAACACATCCACTGCCTTCCCTTCATTCACTAGATGGATAAACTAATCATAAAAGGATAGTAAGTTAATAAGGCATGATTTTTGCTTCATGAACCTGTGTTTCTTTCAATGGCTGCATTGACTTCCAGTGTTTTTCAATAACTTCCAGAATAATTGTATCCATAATTTTACCAAGCACAGAGATGAATCTGAAAGTCTTATAATTACCAGCATCTTCCTTCTTGTACTTGAAAACTGGAAAAAAATATTTGCTGGCTTTCATTTGAATGGACCCCTCCAGATTTCCAAAACAAATACTTCCAATTCCAGAACCTCCTATCTGTTGTGTAGGTGTATCTGGGAAGGCAAAATAGATATCCAGAGACAGCAAAATGTGGTTCCACCAGCCAATCATGATCTCATACTTCTGGATACTCCTCAACCTGTTTCACTTTTTGCTTCTATCTGGGCACATCTCTCAATCGTTCTTTCTGTTGCCCTAAGACACAAGCAGAAACCTCAGGCACACTCTGCATCCAAAAACCTGGATAGCTGTTTCCCTTGGGAGCTTTGTTTGGGTAACTGTGCTGGGTGCTAGTATCACAGGAGGTGCAGAAGATATGACATTTTACTGTGTGATCACCATTATTAGAGTTTCCTGTGGGGAGATTACGGTTAGGGCAAGACTTTAGGATCAGGCAATCTGGATGGTGAGGCCACAGATGCCCAGTATCTTTGGTGTCCTTCAGCAGATTGTCATCCTTGCTGCTGCCTGGTCTCTCCACTAACACAGCCCAACGGTATCAGGGGTTCAGGAACCCCCTCAGACACTCCCCTCCAAGGTACATCATAAGCCTCACATGCCTCTCAGCACATGGTAACTGCTGCTGCTAATCTGGGCTTCCCATGGTTTGACCTGTGATACAGACATGATGTTTGACTTCTTAAAGAGTCTATCATTAGGATCTCTGCATCTTCTAATGATGAGGCTGCACCAGAGGACAGTATTAGTAGATAATGGAAGAAATAAACCCCCAAAATAAACAAAGCATAAGAAAACCCAACCAAAAAACCAAACAAAAACAAGATTTTTTTTTCATGATCTGATAGCTAAAACATTTTCATGGTTTAATCCCAAACAACATCCAAGCCCTACGCAGCTGCTTGCTTTATCCCCCAGCAACGGGATAGGGGAGAGAATCGGAAGGGTAAAAGCTAGAAAATTTGTGGGTTGAGATAGTTACTAGGGAAAGCAAAAGCCTCACACACAAGAAAAGCTGAACAAGGAATTAATTCACTACTTCCCATGGACAGGCAAGTGTTCAGCCATCTCCAGGACATCAGGGCCCCATCACACGTAATGGCAACTTTGGAAGACAAACACTATCACTCCTCCTTCTTCCCCCCAGCTTTTTATACTGAGCATGATGTCATATGAGCTGGAATATCCCTTGGTCAGTTTGGGTCACCTGTTCTGGCTGTGTCTCCTCCCAACCTCCTGTTCACCCCCAACTTCTTTGCCAGTCTATCAGTATGAAAAGCACAAAAGGCCTTGGCTCTGTGTAAGCCCTGTTCAGTAATAACAAAAACATCTTCATATTATCAACTCTATGTTCGGTACAAAACCAAAACACAGTCCAGCCACTGAGAAGAAAATTAACTCTACTCAACCAAAACCAGCACAGACACCTTTCCAGCATGTGGAAGATGGAGGTTCAGACTTCCTCAAGATAAGAAAATATCTAGCATCCAAATCACTTCCAGTGATCTATTGTCTACAATGTAGTCACAAGCTTGGCTGTAGCCTTAACCACATCTAGCATCTGTCTCTCCAGAACAGTCATGTGTGACTACAGTTAGACATTCAGGGAGCTTTCTGGCTAAACAAGAAAATGTCTAATGAAATTAGAGGAATACTAGGATGCCTTGAAAAGACAGACCAAATCATTAGTTTGGACTCAGTCATCGAAAACCCACACTAAACTGGGTGAGGTTTAAGCAGTTTGAAACCTGGAGTTATTAAATGATTGAATTACTAGATGTCATAAACACTGGAAGCTGGCCAAATTGAAAAATATGATGATAACTAGCTTTGTTCCACTTTTAACAGCTCATTACAGCATGAGAAATGAAACTGCCATATTATTCTCTGTCACAGATGGTATACACAGGTTGAAATTAGTATTTATTAAAGTAATATAATTCCTTTTATCCATACTTTCCTTTCATCTTCGGGAAAGAGGCACGTGATCGGTAATTTTTAAAAGAAAATGGCCTACGCCTTCTCACCTTTTTTAAGTGGCTATATTCATAAAAGAAAATTCATACTTAAAGATCATATTTTTTATATGTTTGTTAGAACAAAGCGGGAAAAAACCCAAAGATTGTCATTTTTAGGTAATTTCAGTTTGAAAATAGTTGAAAGTGGCTGTCATATTATACAAATCATAGGACTGCTGCTGAACACTTAGAGAGAAACCATATCATTTCCTGAAAATAGTTCTTAAAGGATGTGCTGTCAATCAATGTTTTAATTTATTTTACAAAAAAATTCAGATTATGACTCATACTTTTTCTGTTAATGTGCTAGCTATTCCTTTCTAAGGAAGAGTAAGTTAGTACCAAATTCCTTGTTCCTCCTACCTTCAAAAGGATATGGAGGATATTCTGTAAAAAGAGAGCAAAGGATGTTTGCAAATCAGGGAAATTTATATATGCTTATGAATTCCCTTCCTCTGTCAGTCCCTCTCTTTTTCTTATTTTCTCAGATAATGTTGCATAATTTCACTATAGTTTAATAGGAGTTTAGCCCAAGTGTAGATTGCAAGTTTGTCTTACAGAAACCAGCATCATAGGCAAACCCATTGAAAGGAAATTTCCGTTTCATTTGCTTCTGCAATAGCACTTCATCCCATGGGTTGTTCTCTTGGGTCAGATTCTGGCCAGATAGCTTTGGCCACAGACCAGTTTAACATCTATTCAATCCTCTTAACCTTTTAAATTTAGGAGAGAGGAACAATTGGGAGAATGAAAGCTTCTAGAGAAACAATTGCTTTAACTTAAGGCAGACAAAATGCTGGAGGAGAGAATTCATCTGCACCAGTTCTGAACCTCTGAAATGTGTAACCCAAGCTAGCATAGGTCATTTTAGCTTTGTTTTATTTTTCACTATCCTATTCTGTTAATTTTAATTGCCAATAAATTAGATTAATTTCCCCAGGTCAAGATGATTTTGCCCATGACAGCAATTAGTGAGTGACCTGCCTTTTAATCACTTTTTTCAATGTGCCTTGATGAGAAGAGGTAATGATGAAGTCTTAGTGGGCACCTGGCAGATAGCAAAGGATAATCCCCCACTTTTTTTTTTTTTTTCAAATAAAAAGTTTGTTTTCTCTGAGAAGGAGTTCTAATCTAATTTACTATTACATGGACTAACATATGGAATCTTGCTTTACATGTGATGTTAATTCTGTAAAAACTTGTTATCAGACGAAAAAGTCCCCAAATAAAGTAAACTAAGAGTTTCTCCTTTAATAACTCTGCTTCTTTTTTTTTTTTTTTTTTTTTTTCTTTCAGGGCTGGAAGAAGGTAGAGAACATTTTTATTGTAAGCTTTAGAAATTATACATAGACAACATGAGATTAGTATCTGAACTACACTTAAGGCGATGAGTTAGATGGCCCCCTTTCTCATGAATTAATGCAAACTCTGCTCGTTATAAACAGGATGAAAACAATCACCACAGCTGAAGCATAAAGCTGCTGGTTTTGAAGATAATAATAATAATAGTTTACAGCTGTATAGTTCTTTTATTCATGAAGATTGGTTATATTGAAATGGAATTGTTATCTTAAATTGCAGAGGAACTTTTAGTCTACTGTATTTTCAGATAGCTCTGTTTTTGAGAATTATGTTTTCTCCTCTCAACAGAGACTGATTTTTTCTCCTCTCCTCTGATGGGTGTTGGGATCAATTGATCTCCAGACTGGTGCCAGCAATGCTGCAGGGTTGCCTGTGCCCAGCCCCATCCCCGGTGCCATGGGGAGTCGGTCTCCTGGATGGGCCCCTTGGACCTGCATTACAACCTTTCTCTGGCCTCAGCTCTGGATCCATCTCCATCCCACTCTACTGAAAGGCTACCCCAGCCTTGTTTGGGCCCTGGTTCATCTCTTTATCAGATGTTGTGGGACTGCATGCTGGTCAGTGAAGACAAAGCCTGTGCTGGGTCACCCTCAGCTCCCGTCTCATTACCCACCTTGGAACAGCCTTGCTTTGCACTACTTGACAAAAGGAAAGAAAGAAATATGTATCTTTGTGATGGGTTATGAAGAACCACATCAAAAAACAGGCAATAAGGTATCAGTTCACGATAAAGAGGTTTCAGGTTTTACAGAGCAATGTACAAGTTCCCTGCGGAAAAATGACTCAAGAAAGTAGAAAGGTGTTAAATAAATAAATATATGAATGCAGTTAAATTTCTGGATAGGTGTTATGTGTTAGTTGAAATGCTCACAAATTTTTGTACTGTATTGTATTCTCCCTGCAGCAAAATAAGATGAACCCAGGTAACTAGGTTACGTCCTCTGATACAACAAACTCACTCTTGAGACCAGGGTGGCTGACTCCAGAAATAATAGAGGGAGATCAGCAATGCCCCAAAAGATGTTTTTGAACAGATCACCATTTAGAACAATATCGGTGTTACTGAGAAAGGAAATGTTCAGAGAATAGAACAGCCTTGTCTTCAGGCTAACACACTCAGCTTCATGTAGAAAGGACTTAAAGGAAAGTCTCTCTAAGGATAAGAAATTGTGGTGTCAATGTTCTCCTTTGGAAAGTGGTAACATATGTCTTTTCACTGATGGTATCTGCCAAAAGACAGAAACATTTTTTATTTGGTCATCAAGCTTATACATACTTAGGTTTGAAATGCAAGCAGGCTACATCAACCACATTCAAAAGTGAACAGCTTTTAGCAACACCTGAACATTCTGCCAGTAAATAACTGAAATGCATTTTGTGATGCCTAGTTTACAGTTAATGACTTCATAGTAATAACAATAGAATCTGCTGAAAAAAATATATAGGACACTATCTGTAGGACACTGGGTGCTAAATATTTGCTGGCAAGAGTTTCCTTTGGTTGATGAAAGAATATTTTTGTTTATAAAAATAAACGAAAGGATATTCCATATGCCAACAACACTGAATTCATTTGCTGAGTGGAAAAAAGGTAATACTAGCACCATTTTATGATTTTGTCAATGAGAATTGCAACAGAAACTGTGGCATATTGAGTCCGAATGAAATCATCAATGCCATAGAGAAAGAAAACACAGATGTTGATGATCATCATGTGAAAATGACTAACTACAAACTAGGAAAGGAGAATTATGCTGGATTTTTTTGACAGTTCAGGAATGGAGTAGATAGATACCTAAAAATACAAATACATGGTTCTGTCTGTGTGTGCATGTTTGGACCTCGTTCTGGTCAGTGTCACAGATTTATAATACTACTGTCTAAATCTGATCCATAACAGTGACTAAAAGGCACTTAGAGTCAAGGACTTTCCAGGATTGCCAAAAGACAGAAACCCTTATGTCTGTTGTATTTAATTTTGAAGAAAAAAAGTGTGAACTACATGAAAATTATGAAGCTTACAAAGAAGATGACAAAGAAAGTGTAGGAAAGGGTAAAACATTTTCAAATGTCAGGAGCTTTTAAAAGATACTGTACTGGAGGTTTAAAAGCAATTTATACTACTTCAGGTTAAAGTCTGAAAAATGTGTTGAGGAAAACATTCTTGCTAAATAGCAGGGAAGGAAAGTTAATAAATTCAAGTTAAAAAAAGGAAGTCATAAAACTTCTTAAAATCTGACAGGTTAAATTTGAAAACACAGTAAGTCAGTATAAAAAGAAGCGTTCAGGAAATACTAGAAGAATGCATAAAAAATTAATGGTAAGTCATTTTTCAAGTAGATCAGGTGAACAAAGCTTGATGGGAACTTTATAAGGTCAGTAGATGATCAAAACCTGAGATGAGTGTTCAGAGAAAATTATGTCAGAGCTGGAAGGTATAAGGATTTCTCTTCCATCTTTACTCACAATGAACAAGACTTAGAAAGTTTCACCACTTTGGCAAGCTTTTTCTATTTTGGGGCAAAAAGGTTGCATCACAGATTTTTCTGGCCTGTAAATTATCAGGAAAAGAAAAGTGAAAAGAAACAGCTTTCTGTAAACATATGGCATTTAGTCCAAATCTTATAGGAAGTGAAGGATTAAATACCTGAGAAATTAATTGCATTTTACACTGGATTATGTGATCAAAACTCATCTGCACACCCATAAAAGAAGCACAGAGAAAGAATGGCAGATAGAAGAGCCCAAATAATTCATTGCTCTGGCTACTTCTAGAGTTAACTGCAGAAGACATCAACCTATCAAAGACCAATCTTAATAAGCCCAGATAAGTACAGGGAAACAAAGGCAGGTGGGAACTCAAATTCCCCAGATTCCCAGCAGAAGGAGAGAATCAAGAGCACTGCTGCAGAGAAGGACTTAATGATGCTGGATGAAAAACTGGACATTAGGCTGTAATGTGCACTTGCAGCCCAGAAAGGCAACCACCCTGGGCATCATAAAAAGCAGTGTGTAAATAAAGTAGAGGTAGGTGATTCTACCCCACACTCCTCTCCTGTGAGATCTCACTTGGAATATTGTATCCAGCTCTGGAACTTCCAACAAATGAAGAATCTGGACATATTGGAGTAGGTCAAGAAGAAGGCCACAAAAATGGTCAGGAGGGTGAAACAACTTACCTATGAAGAAAGGCTGAGAGAACTGGAGTTTCCTAGCCTGGAGAAGAGAAAGCTCTGAGGAGACCTCATTGAGGTCTAACTGAAGCCTTTCAATATTTAAGGACACTTATAAGAAAGAAGAAAGGCTATTTTCCTGTAGTCACAGGATAAGAGACAATTGCTTTAAAATGAACATGGTTAAGTTTAAATTTGACATAAGAAGTAAATTTTTTACAATGAAGGCAGTGAAATACTAGAAGAGGTTGCCCGGTGAAGTTATGGATGCCACATCATTGGAATTGTTTGAGGTCAGTTTGTATGGGGCTTTGAGTAATCTGATGGTGCAAGATGTCCCTGCTTTTGGTCATGAGTTTGCATTACATGATCTTTCAAGGTCCTCTGCAACCCAAACAATGACTCTATGATTCTATAATTCTTGTGTCTGACTGTTCAGCGTAACTCTGAAAGTTACAAAAACTGGTAAATACTGAAGTGAAAAAAAGTAGCAAAGATGAAGCCAAAAATGAAGAACTGCAGAATAATTTCAGAATGCCAACTAGGTACTAAAAGAATAGCAGATGAAAGTAAATTAAGATAAGTGAAAAGTGATGTAGAAAGTCCCATATTTTTATGAACAGTCACTGATTCTAATTGGATAATTACATACTAAATGATGTCTTGACATTTTGATTTTTAGTTGTATACAAAATATAAGTACAGTGGTTCTTAAAATATTCACGATAGGAATTATTAGGGAATTAATTCAGAAGATAAAAAGAAAGTTTTATGTTTTTTAAAGTCTATAGGAGAACTGAAGGTTCGTGTCTACGAAAGTATGGAAAGGGTGATAATGCAAAATGTCTTCCATATGAAAAATGAGTAAGTTCACATTTAAACATAAAGTTATACTTAATCTGGAAAAGATCTAAAGGGAGTGCATAGAGGAGGGAGCAACTGCAGTAATTTCAGAAAATTAGTGGCATGGTTAATGTGTTTTAGAGGATGGTAGTTTATTAAGCTGTCTGTTACAAGAACTGAGAGGTTTCCAGTGAAACTAGAACTCTGATCCTTAAAAAAGACAAACAGAACCATAAGGTAGGAAGATGAGATAAACTAAAAAACATAGAATAGGTCATATATATCTATCAATTAAGAATTGAAGTTAAAAAAAAAAAATTAGTTTCTCTCAGAAGGATTGTGTGGATGCCAAAAAGGAATTTTTTTTTTTAAATAATCAGGACCATTGAACTCTGATTAAAAACAGTAAATTCAACATAATTCATTGTTCTTTATCAACACTATAGCTTACCCATAATGAAAATTGTTGCGGTATGCTCTGGCCAGTTTTGGTTTATCTCATACCCAGGCTCTGCTATGTACCCTCCCCCACCCTCGGTATCGGTTCTCCACCCCATGGAGGGCTCTGTATTGTGTAATCCCACACAAAGCCTGCCAAATTCAAACCTAGCAGCCCTCCCCTATTGGATGGTGTACCCTCTCCCCGCCCCCTCGTGTCTGTATTTATGTAATTGTAACACACAGTGCCAGTCCTTCCCCAGCATGATCCTGGTGCTGAATAAACCATCTGGGAAGCCCCTCCGCTCGTCTCTCCTTCTTCGGCGTGCCTTGAACATCGGTGGGTTGGGTGAAACCTTGCAGGAACTTCACCAGCTCTCCCGTGCCTTGGAGCAGCCCGGCCAGCCCCTGGAGCCACAGACAGATGCCCGGTGCCCCCCTTGGAATGCACCGCAGCAGAAAATATTTGCTGGTGCTGTTAAGCAGATAGCTCAGAAGAAAATTTACCTTCCAGAAGCCTAGGCATTCTAGATAGAAATCTGCCTTTAGATAGAGAGAAGAGAGACACTTCTAATGGATTTCTCCTAATCTAAGAAAGGTACTCGCTACAGGCAAGTTAGACTCTCTCTTAGATGAACAGCTTTGTGCTAGCTAATGATGACCTAAACTAATATATGTCTAAGTAGCTGAAAATTACCAAATACTCCAGTTTCTTTTAATAATAAGATGTAAATTGTAAAACCACTTCTTGTGTTTTGAGAATCTTATCTACTTTTAATTTTACAAGATATGAAGCATTTCAATGGAAAATAGATAGCAGCAAAAAATAGTCTGGTTAATGAGTTGCCCTATGGGAGTCAAAACCATAAAATCTCTAGTTTCTTTCACAAGATGCCAAATGAGTTTAAATTGTATAATTCAATAATTCCTACTGAGAAAATAATAAATTGAAATTGTATCTGCATTGTTTTTTTCATGTATTAAAAGAGGTAACAACATACACTGGGGCCTCAATGCAGTTCTGAAACATAATTCTGTTCAGACTTTGAAGCTGATTTCACTGAATTTAGACATTTAATTGCCAGTTTGTTAGTTACTACCTTAAGGCAAGGGCTGTCTATTAAGTAGACAGTGAAGGAAGCAGTAGTTTATTAGTTGTTACTTAACCTGAGCAGTGTTATTACTTAAAAGGCTGGGAAAAAATAACAATGCCTTAAGTAGGATTAATTGGAACATGTTATTTCCCTTGGGCTCATATTAATGCCACCAAGCAACTTTTGAATTAGTAAAAAGGAATCTTTCTATTCGAATCACAATATAAGTGCATATTCTTAGTTCATTCAATTTATACTATGAATTCATATATTAATATCTATTAATATGAATGTTAATGTCAGCATCTGTGTGTGTGTATTGTATACATGAGTGTACAGGAACTAAAAGAATTTCCTGGTTCACAACATCACAGAATAGGTCAGGCTGGAAGCAACCAAAACCGGTCAATTGGCCAGTCTCCCTGCTCAAGCAGGGCCATCCCAGAGCACACTGCACAGGATTGTGTCCAGTGAGGGAGAATCCACAGCCTGTCTAGACAATCCATTCCAGTCAGTGGTCACTCACACAGTAAATAAATTCTTCCTCATATTCAGGTGAAACTTTGGGTACATCAGTTTCTGCCCATTGCCTCTTGTCCTATTGCTTGGCACCAGTGAGAAGAGTCTGGCTCCATCCTCTTCAGATGAATACACCTTTGATACACCTTCAAGAGACCAGACCTGTTTACACTAGATGGGGCACACCTAGCTAGATGGGGTAAGAGTGTTATGAGAAGCAAGCTGGCTGTACTTATTAGCAAAATTTTAAACTATATCTGGCAGGGGAAAGGAGTGACAAAGAAAAACCAGGAAACAACAACACATTAGGAAGTAGTAGGGAAATAGCTGTAAATTGTCCCAAAGGATTTAGGGAGTGATGGCCCCAAAAGGTGAAGAGGCCAGTAGCCTAGCTGAAGTGCTTCTATGCCAATGCATACACGCTGCATGGGAAACAAGCAAGAGAAGGCAGAAACCATGGTGCAATTAGAAAACTATGACCTAACAGCTATTACGGAAACATGGTGGAAGGGATGAGTCACACAGCTGGAATACTGCAGTTGAGGGCTGTAAGTATTACGGAAGAGATTGTCTGGGAAGGAGGGTGTGGATGTTAAACTAGGCTGTGAAGTGCTGCCTCTAAGAAACAGCCACAAAAAGTCTGAGAGCCTGTGAGTAAAAATCAGGGACTAAATCAATAAAGGACACCTTGTTTTTGGGGTCTACTACAGGCCACCTGATGGGGGGGGGGCCTCTTGATGAGACCTTCTTGCTTCAGATATGAGAAACACCATGGTCACCAAGTGTCATCTTGACGAGGGATTACAACCACCCAGATGTCTGTTGGGAAAGCAATACAGCTGTGTGAAAGCAATCCTAGAGACTACTGGAGTCTGTCAAGAATAACCTCCTGGTCTGGGTACTGGTCAAATCAATCAGAGGAGAAATGTTACTGGACCTGGTGCTCACCAATGCAGATGAGCTCATTAAAGCAGATAAGATTGGAGGTTGCCTGGGCTGTAAGTGACCATGCCCTGATTGAGGTTGTGATCTCAAGAAATATGGGCCTGGCAAAGAGCAAAGTCAGGACCATGAACTTCTGAAAAGTGAACTTCACTGTTTAAAGAAAGAGCAGATGATATCCATACAGCTTCTGAGTATCTCCCAGGATGAAAATTCTATAACCACACAGACTTTTGCATTTAAGTGTCTGCCAGTAACTAAAAAGAGACAATTATTATTGCTTTTGAAGTCCTCCAAAATGAGAACAATTCCAGGCACACCCACAGTTTGGGTGGAGAAGTGATTGAGAGCAGCCCTATGAAGAAGTACTTGGGTGTGATGCTTGATGAAAACCTCAACATGAGCTGGCAGTGTGCACTTGCAACCCAGAAAGCCAAACAAATCTTGGGCTGTATCAGAAGCAGTGTGGCCAGCAGGGTAAGGGAAGTGATTCTGTCCCTCTACTCTCTCTTCTTAGACCCCACTTAGTCTACTGCATCTGGCTCTGGAGTTCCCAATAAAAGAAGGACATGGAACTCTTCAGTCCAGAGAGTGACCACAAAATTGATAAAAAGGATTGGAGCATCTTCCCTATGAAGACAGGCTGAGACAGTTGGGACTGTTCGGCCTGGAGAAGAAAAGGTTATATGAAGACTTCATAGCAACCTTTTTCTGTTTGAAGGTGGCCTACAGAGAGGCTAGAGAGAGACTACATCAGGAATTGTAGGGGTAAGACAAGGGTACAAACTGAAAGACAGGAAATTTAGGCTAGATTTTGGGAAGAAATTCCTTACTGTGAGGGTGGTGAGTCACTGGAACTGGTTGCCCAGGGAAGTTGTGGATGCCCCAATTCTGGTGGTGTTCAAAGCCAGGGTGGATAAAGCCTTGAGCAATTTGGTCTAGCGGGAGGTGTCCCTGGCCATGGTAGGGATGTGAGGACTAGGTGATTTCTAAGGTGCCTTCCAACCCTTAACATTTTATGATTTTATGATTGTATTAGTTATTTTAGAGGGACAGGGTAATTTTCTTTTAGAAATTATGAAACTAATTCCTATTTTTATATTTTGAACCTAATTGGATTCAATTTGGAAATAATTTATCTTCCTCAAGCAATAGGAGAAATAAAAGACAGTGTAGAAATTATCAGCTGGGTTATTTGTAGAACCCATCTGTACAACTTCCTCCTGATGCTGAAGGTAATTGTATAGGAATGTTTGAATTCCCTTGCAATCAGTTCCAAATATATGGAAGAAAGTCTTAATTTGAGCTTTGTTTATTTTTTGTTTCACCTACAGGTCATTTTTTATCATTTGGAACTTAAAAATAAATAAATGCCAATTGATCCATCATCTATTAGGTTCCAATAGGCAGTCTGCCTGGAGACAGGATTTTCCACCAGGATAAATTCTTCTCAAGTGCTGTAAGGAAAACAGTACAGAAATGTTATGAAAGAGATTCAGTGATGCATTCCATCTAGGTTTAAAATTCTTCTGGGAGGTTTCCTACAGCATTTTGCTTACAGCTTTCCTTAACCACTCACATTTCATGTAGTAAAAATGCCATGTGATCAAGGCTGAAATGCATAATCATAACACTAAGCAGAGAGTGCTGGTTGAGTGTATGTCCCCAGTGAGAGATCCCAGATAAACATGTGCTGTTCTAAACTGCATATATTAATTATAATTGTACAATAAAGAATAATTCTCTCAAGATATTTACTTAGTGGCCTAAAACATCCTTTCAGTAAAAACTTCTTTTTCATTGAAAAATACACATAGTTTGCTTATTTTCTTGGAGCAAAGGATTGGATTAAATGCTGAATGTACTGAAAATATTTTGTATCTCATTTTAATATTAGGTATTTTTAACAAAATCTGCATATGTTGGTGAGTTGCAGTAGAGTGGAAGGAAAGCAGAAGGGGGAGTAGTTCATAAGTTGAGACTTCTGTTCTAAGGACTACTAACAGATCTGTGGAAAAAAATTGCAGATGTGTAAAGCAGGATCTTATATATGAAAGCTCTAGTCATCCATACAGTGCAATGTTTGGTATTTCCAGAAGATATGAGTGGCAGCCAGAACTACACTTATAGAGTAAAAGCACATTTTTCAAAAAACATTATTCCTCTAGTTTGGAGCTTTTTTGGTAAAAGGAAAATACTACTATCTTGGCATCCTTTTTTTTTTTTTCTTTTTTACATGACCTCACAGAATATTTCTTTTCTGAATTCTGGATCCTGCAGTGCTTTTGAATTTTAAACTTTAAAACAAACTAAATAAATAATGAAAACAATCCTACTGATATATTTCAGTCAAAGACTTAAGGAATTTTTTTTATCAGCATTGGAAGAGAAATTCCCAAGAAATACACTTTATTGATAAAGGAGTCCAATCAGCCATACCAAAAAAGAGAAATTGATAGTTTCAATACGTTTCAGAAAAACAAACCCAAAATAACAGCAAGTGGGTTCCACAAGTGAACAAAACTAATTAAAAATAGGTTAATATTCTCTGCTATAGATGGTCGAGGAAAGAAGACAGAATAGGAGACCATAATGAATTCATATGAAATGGTTTCTGCATACTGGAAAGAAATATTTGAACTTATTATGTTATGCTGTCAGATATTTTGAACTGTAAACACAGTAGTATAGAATAGATTTTCCAGACAAATTTTTGCAGCTTCTTCAAGAGCGAATATATCATAGTTTAAAATTTTTTTATTGTAATGTACTATATGATCTTGGTGACGTACATTGGTTTAAGTGATGTTTGTGTTCAGATTAAATATGGTTATTTTTTACATTTCTATTCAGCACTAGATGGCACTCTGAATTTGAACTGTAACAATTTTTTTCTTTTCTCCTTAGAATAGAGGAAACATGTTACCTCCATTCTATAAGTAAAATCTGTCATACAGATTAATCAAATAATTTTGCTTTTTTCTAGTGCAATAGTAGGAAATCTCTTAAGGCCTATTACCATGCTATCAAGTAATAAAGAACATAAAAGAAAGAATCAGTCAACTTATAATATATTGAGATACTCCCACTGAATTTCAAAAGCTTCTTTAATCTAAAAAAGAAAATGATTTTATGCTATTAAATGCTTATTAAAATATTCTAGGCTGCTTAATGTACAAAATTTAAAATCTGTAGGATTTAAATGTAAATGGAACCACTAGCTTGTGCTCTAAAATAGTGGGAAACTTTGTAGAATTCTCAGTGCTGTATATCTGTAATTCAGGTTCAACAAACTAAGTCATCTTTATACCTGCAATCTATTAAATATGGGATTCAGAGGCATGATTTACATAAAGATAATAAAATGGTTATAATAATTATAAAAAATAGATAAGGAATACCATGAACTCTTTAAATTTATTACATTTTATAAAGGATCATCTCTCATTGTCTTGTATTTCTTAGCAATTTTTTCCCCCGGACATGCTATATGTATATATATATATATATATCTAACTATATATCTATCTGCATATCTAACTTTTATGTTGACTGCTGCTAATTTTGTAAAATAATGTATATTTTTCAGATGCTTACCTTTTGGTATATGTATTTATCTCTGGGTAGTGCAGTAGGGTTTTCAAATAAAAAAATTAATTTAAAATAGATTTTTAATAGACAAATAATTTCAAATGAAAAGTTACATATAAAATTTTGGGTTTTGAATACCATGAATAAAGCTTTCAATGAACATGGAGAGCAGTGCATATCTCAGAGTTAAAATATAAGAATACACGGTAAGGCAAAAGATTCAACTGTCAGAATTAGATGGAAATAAACTTTGAAAACCCTGTGCTGTTTTTAGAATGGTTTCTATGTCCCATGATTATTATGAGCTGTCTATTAACTCAGCTTCTACTCACAATTATTTATTTTGGTCTTTCAGCGTTCAGCTTAGGACATGTAGTTTCCATGTACCAACAGGATTGTACTATTATTATGCTTCTGTTTCATTCTGTATATAGATTACTGATTGTAGCATAACCTGACATGCACTCTGTTATCTGCTACTTGTTACTAAATTACAATCTTACATTATCTGTACATTTTATGTTAGTCTAAGACTATCTTTCAGAGCATAGTATCTAACAGATTGCATTGTAAATCAAAGACAAAAAAAAGCAAAGCTAAATGAAATCTAATGCAATTAGCAGCCAACATCCATTAATTATTTCTTTATATTAGGATCTCAAGACTTTTTCCATAAGACATGGGGAAAGCACCCTGTTGTTAAATACTAGAATATGTATTTATGTTTATATGGTCATACAGTGGTTTGGGTTTGAAGGGAACTTTTAAAGATCATCTAGTCCAATTCCCTGGCTGTGGGCAGGGATATCTTTTGCTAGGTCAATCTTGTTAAAGCTCCATCCTATCTGCTTTTGAACACTGTCAAGGACTGGGCATCCACATCACTCGGAAACCTGATCCTTTTTCTCTCCACCCTTATTGTAAAAAATTTCTTCCCTATGTTCAATCCAAATCTACTTTTATCAGTTTAAAATCACTGCCCATTATTCTGTCACTACATGCTCTTGCAAAAAGTCTTTCTGCATCATTCATATAAGATCCCTCTAAGTATTGAAAGGCCAGTATCAAACATCCCCAGCAGCTTGAAAGGAACAAATGCCAGTAGGTTGAGGGAGGTAATTCTGCACCTCTCTTTTAGTGAGACCTCCACCTGGAGTCCTGCTTCCAGTTCAAGATCACCAGTACAAGAAAGACACGGACCTGTTAAAGCAGAAACAAGAGCACAGGCACGGAAATGACCAGATTGGTTGGGGCTTTGGCAACCTGCTCTAGTGGAAGGTGTTCCTGATCATGGCTGGGGTGTTGGAACTGGTTGATCTTTGTTTCTTCCAATTCAAACAATTCTATGATTCTGTAATTATTATTCTCTGCATCCCTTGACATATTTAGCTCTAACAGTGCTTTATCTGTCCTGATCCAATCCCTTCACATCCAGGCATCTTCCCATTATACTTGATCCTGGTTCCACTGTCTGTGCATTTCCTTCTTACACCTTAGTCTGACCAGGACATCCTTACTCAGTCATGCTGGTCTCCTTCCTTCCATGTCTGATTTCTTGCATACAAAAATCAAGAAGTCTTGTAGCATAAGAAAAATGTTCTTAAAGAGCTCCTATCCCAGTTCAGCTCCTTTGCCTCTGACAGCAACTTCCCAGTGAATTCATCCAGTAATTTCTTAAGAAATTCCTGTTTGCTTTCCTAAAATTCAGTGGGCTAGTTATCACCCGTATTAAGCAAGGGCACTCCAAGGGTCTCCTGGACCACTTATGGCTTACAGCAGCTGTGCTGCTTTTCCAGCGGGTGTCAGGGTGATTGAAGTCTCCCAGCAGGATCAGGCCTGAGAGTTGGATGCTTCCTGTAGCTGAATGTTTCATCTACAGACTCCCTTGATTGGGTGGCCTGTAGTAAATATCAACTTCAAGGTTCCCTTTGTTGGCTCAGACCTTTATTTTTATTCATTGTAGGGACTTAAAGAGCACAGTTGCCTGTCTCAAACACTGTCAAGACCACAGAGAATCTTAACACTTATAATTTCTCAATCTGTTCATCGCTGTTTTTCAAAGCCAGTTCTAGGTAGTCAACCCATTTTCTTATAAAGGCAACAACCCACCTGCACATCTCCTTTATTTCAGGTCCCTTCTGAACAGTTTATAGCCATCTACTGCAGTGCTCCAGTTGTGTGAATCATCTCACCACATTTCAGCAATGGGAATTAGATGGTAGCTTTCTACCTGCACAGTGGTTTCCAGCTCCTCCTGTTTGTTACTGGGTAAATTGCATTGGTGTAGAGGCATCCGGCTATCAACCTTGACACATTTTTAGAGAAGCAATCAGCATTATTTATTATTTATATGTAACAAAAAAATCTAAAAAAGTATTTATTAGGCTATAAGAACTTATATAGAACATACACCCAATGCAGTATCATAAAATTTAAGAGACTTTTTTACCAAAACTCAAGAGACTCTTCGTACCAAAGAATTTATTTTTAGAAAATTATTATAAAAAGAATATAAAATATGTTTATTGACAATATATAAACTTTGCACACAGATTATCAAAATTTAAATAAATTATATTATTTTTATTGCTTTTCTTTTCTTTTTCTCTTATTTTTTTTTTCTGCAGTCACATCTTTGGCCTGTCTATATTCTATTGTCAGTCAAGTTTCTGCCAGTACTGTATTCTCTGCTCTATGTGGAAAGCATCTATAGAAACATAAGTTGTATAAAAAGGATATACCAGTCAGTTAAGCTATTTGTGCCACTTACTGCTGCCAGTTAATGCTGCAAGCCGTAGCTGTAATATTTAAATGTTACTGTGCTATCCACCTGCTGTAAGATTATAGAAAAATAGGCGTATCTGCCTATTTTTCAGTTTGGTTCTACTCTCCTTCTGCCCCAGGGAACAGTTCAGCTATACATCTAACTTGTTACAGTACAGAGTCAGGACCTTGACTCCCTCTGCAGTAACAGAGAGTTGTGAAAAAAATATGAAAAATAGTATCGCTAAAGTGAGGTATTTCCTTTTCTCCATTTACTGCATAAGAGGTTTATGTGCTTTCATAAAACTCTTCAGTGCTCACCCCAAAAAAGGCAATTCTTAGTTAAGACAGTAATAAAAAAGGAGGTGCCAAGGTGTGTCAGATTTATATGCTGGTCACTAGCTGACTGTCGCGGCGCTGCGGTTGCC
>VYZT01019248.1:0-10283 GCA_013400735.1 Pomatostomus ruficeps | reverse complement strand
TGTCAATTCGTACCACCGCCACAATTTACTTTCAACATTTCTAAGTAGAACATCTTTAGTAAAATGTCTAATGCACTTGACATTGTTGATATGGCTTCATAAGTTTTCTATAACCTGGTTAAGTAGAAGGCATTACTGTTGCTCTGTGCTGAGAGACTGAAATGAATCCAGAGGAATATTTTAGCCCTGATTTTATTTAGTGAGATATATCTTCATCTCATGTGGCAGAAATCCATTTTGTAGATGTGTGGTAACCCATAAGTGGAAATAAAAAACTGCAATAAACCTCTAAGCTGATTTGTATATCCTAACTAAATAGTTGATTTAATATTGCGTTCATATATGTTTGCGTTTTGATCTGATTATTAGAGATGCCTCTACCCAAATTAAGGTGCAACTGAGACCATATGCCAAAGTCAATAGTAAGTGTTTTATTTAACAGTAAATGTGAGGGAGAGAGAAAGATAGAAAGAAAGAGAAAACAGAGGAGCTGGGGCTGGGGGGAGAGAATAAGAGACAAATAACCATCACCCCTGTGAACCCAGCAGTGTCCCAGAGATCCTCTCCTTCTGATCTTCTCTGAGGTGAGGGTCCTGTGAAACACAGATTTCAATGGGTTGATATACATTCAGGTATGTGTGGTACCTACCCTGGGGGGGACGTTTTACACTGTCTTTTGCAACAGACGCTGGAGCTATTGCANGGGGACGTTTTACACTGTCTTTTGCAACAGACGCTGGAGCTATTGCAGCACTGAATCATGTGCAGTCCTCTGCTACAGGGCCTCAAGAATGGCTCTGGGGCACTTCAGAGCTCTCTGATGGCTTGTGACACCTTCTCGGACATGACAGATAGCTCTCATGCAAACGTCCATGTGACTGTGATCTTCCCAGGGGAGGAGTGGGGGAGTTTTACAACTGAGCCAGTTTGTGCAAGGGAGTACTCTCACAGGGTCTCCCGCTTGTCTGGCTTGTAGCCTCCAGTGGTGGGTGTTCACCCCTTCTGTACCATCACACACCCAAATCCTCTCCTCTTCCTCTTTCTCCTCCACCTCCTCCTCCTCCTTCTCCTCTGTCCTGGTTTGAGACAATTTTTGGGAGGAGACTCCAAAAGGGTGTCTCCTCTAAAAAGGCAGAATTACTGCTCCTCCCCCCAGCCAAGGTTCAGAATTAAAATCTTCTTGGAGGGACATGAAAAAGAACTGTTTATTTAAAAAGCAAGGTGCACGCAGGCACAAAAAAATCAAAACAAAACAAAACTTGAATAATATTAAACAGTAAACCTTCTCTGCTGTGGAGAAAGATGGTGGATTTGTCAGTCTGTCCTTTCTCTGGTGATGCTCTTCCTGAAGGTTCGGCCTGGCTCGGCCGGGGCATCCGGCAGCTTCGGGTGAGGGTCCCACCAACTGTCTTCCCTGGAGATGGTCTGAATTTCTTGGATAGGAAAAAAAAACAAGCCAAACAGTCCAAAAAAACAGAGCAAAAAAAATACCAAAAGAAAACTGCAATCCCAGCAGAAAGGGGAAATAAAAGAAAAAACCTCTGTGCTAATTCACAGCTGAACAGACTACTTGAAGAAAAAAAAAAAAACAACCAACACCAAAAAACTTGTGCTTTATCTCAAAGAGATAAAAACAAACCATGCCAGGTTTCTCCCTGCTAGCTCAAGGTTACAGGACCCATTCTTGGGCTTAATCAGATGATAGGAAAAAAAATACAGAGCACAAAAATCACACCAGGACATCCTCCTTCTCCTCCTTCTCCTTCTCGGTTTTGGGGGAAAGAGTGTAAAAGCCTGGCCTCAGCACATGGATCTGTGGGTTATAGCATCCCCCTGCCCGACCCAGCCAGAGATTATTTTCAGGACATCTCCTGAGTTTGGCTTTCTTATGGATACATTCTTCTCCCCCAGCCTTGATTACTTCTCCTTAGACCTGAGATAACTGGACAATAGTGTCACCTTTATCATATATCTTATTCAGAAGGTATATTTGAGAGGGCCTTTGGTGGTAGCAGACAAGCTGTTGCTTCTTTGCAGTTTGCTACAGTGGGGAAAGCCTTTTGACAATCTTTGGTGATTTTAACAATGTTTGAGACAGTAACGATTTCAGACTCTCACAGTTTGATAAAAAAGTAGTTATTAATATATTAAACAAGAGATTAATATTTATCTATGTATTCTTTCCTTCTATATCAAGCACCATAAGACATTTTCAAAAGCATTCACTAATGTTCTTTACTGTTATGATAGTGAAGAATAATGAACTGCTGGTGATGCTTTTGAAAACTTACACTTTCGTTATGGTGCAAACTTGACCAAAGTATTAAAAGACAATATGAACACCAGTAGAGATTAATTTCTGAATTATTCATACTAGTATAATTAACTCTCAGATATTGCTCTAATACAGTCTGGTTTAAGTTTGTTCTTGCTAACACAGTAACAACATGTACTAGACTAATCTCTAGACCAATTTCTGAGCCTATTTTGAAGGCAAAGTAGAAAAGAACTTAATCAGCAGAAATACCTGATTGTGTTTCAGTCCCTCTCTTTCTGCATATTCCTGCATGTAGGGGTGTGAATACTGGCTAATGAAGTCAAAAAGCTCAGAGGGTGGGTAAGGAGTTGTAATGGAGTGGCAGATTATTCAGCATTTTAGCATCTCTTCTTCTCAGAAATATAACTTCTGACAACTCATATTCTTATCCTTTCTCACTGTGGATTTGATTACTGTTTTTTAGTTTTCTCAGTGTTCTTGTTCCTCTAAATCTGGCAACATCAAAAATTTGTTTTGCAGCTCACTGTTTTTACCTTTGTGAACCTTTACGCCATGCTATTTGTTCAGCCACTCCTACTAAAAAAATATAGTCTGAGTGTAGCATGTTGCATTTTTAATTAACTCAATGCAGCTCTATTTTACATGTGGACATGTAAAAGTCATGTATTTTTCTAGAGCTCACATCATAAATATCCTCGTTCAAATTTGTCTTTCTTACTTGAGACAAACCTTTTTGAGTAATTTGTATACAAATATACTGAAATTGTTATTGTATTTGAAATTATTATTATTGTGATTAAATTGTGTGAATGCCTTGCACTAAACTCATGTAGAATTTAACATGAATATGAATGGGCAAGGTACAAATTTAAGTTGAAACAAAACAAAATAAAATAGGTATCTCCCCTTGAGGATTAAAACTTCGAAGTTTTGACAAGGTTTGATGTTTATTAAAACCAGATCATGTTCTTATCCTGGGATATAAATTCATTTATACTTGGTAAAGAGAAACTCCTTAATATTAATTTGTACTCTACAGTAGAAGCTAGAATACTTATAGTCATTGAGACAAGAGACAATACTCATTTTAGCACAGGTCTTCTTTGCATTTCTAGATTTTCCAGATTCCTTCATAAAGAAGAAAAGTTTCATAAATTACCTTTAGGAAGAGGAACAAAACAGCTGCCTGACAAGTTGCTCCATCTTGAATGTTGATGGGATCAATCTGTGAGAGTTTTTTTATCAGGTGCATGAAGATGGTAAAATAATATGTTTACGCAGAGGAGGAAAACTAAAATTACACCAAAATCCTCACTTCTTTCATTTTACAGATTCGAAGCATTTGAATTTGCAATACTGTGTTCTCTTTAACAGTATTTTGTGTGTCACTTCCTGTTTCTTTTTTAAAAAGAAAGCTGAAAAAAATTCTAGAAATTTTATGCAGATTTTATGCTCATATTGAAAGCCATCTGTTATCTGTAGATGCCTGCCAGCTGAGTTACCACCATCACTGAAAACAGTGGTAGGTTATTCTCTACTACTTAAAAAGTGAGCACTTTATTCTCAGATTTCACTGAAGGGGCCTGGGATTCCTCTCTTGTCTTGTCCCTACTCTTGTTCTCAGCTTGTTTGTTTTTTATCTTATTCTGGTCCTTTTAATACCTTTCTTCTTTTTTCATTGCTTACCTCAATTCTTTTTTTCAGGATTCTACTACCCTCCCTGCCTGTGGGGACAGCAGTCACCCTACTTCTCCTTCCCTGGATCTTGGGAACACCATTTAGCTGTGGACCTGGCAGTGTTATGTTTATGGCTGGAGTAGACGGTCTTAAGGGTCTTCTCCAACCTAAATCATTCAAGGATTCTATTCCATGATTCTATTCCATGTGAGCTCCCAGCATGGACCGTTTCCAGAATCCCAACTCCAGTTTGCAGCGTCAGCAATCTCTTATTGGCCAGCCACTAGTATTTCAACAGAAAACGGATCTCAGCTTCTCTTCATCAGTATTTTCTGGTGTAGTTTTCCCTGAGTAAAAGATTGTACTACAGCAGATAAAGTCCTATATCAGCACAAAAAGAGTTGAGGTTTTTGCCTAGATTATATACGGTTTAAAGAAGTCTTTAAGGAGGTATTTTGGGCAGACTTACTAAGCAAAGGTGGTACCTGGACCACATATTGTGGGTTATCCAGACACTGTGTTGCTCCAGTGACACCACACAACCACAGATTAGTTTCTGTTTAAGTGAGGCCTTTTCTATCAATGCAGCAATGTAAAGATAAGAGCATTGATGGATCTTAACTGTATGTTCATCTAGATATAGATATATATTATTATGTGTCTGTTAAGATGAGGTCCGTATTAATAATGACTGACCTAGGATCAAGTTCAGGATGTTTTGACTGGTTATGGATGCTTTATAAGGACAGTTGCTTTCCCAGAAACTTGTATGCAGCTCCAATAATGAAACACAAAGCAAACTATGGCAAAAGGTCCTGTCAATGAACACTTTGAACAAAAGCTGCCAGACTTTTCTGACCAGAATTTACTCTTCACAAAGTTGTATATCTCAGGCAAATGAATATGTATCTCAGTGACTGGTGCACATAAAGTTTGGTGTACTAAATTATACTTGGTCTCAATGGGGCTGCTTGTATAGTCTCAAGAGAGAAACTAAACCTGATTTCACTTCCAGGATTGTTTGTTTACTGACAGTTCCAAAACAGGCCACACTGGAAATAGGTAAGAAAATCATCTGACACTTAGGAGTGAGTGGGGGCTTCCCTCAGAAAACTTTGAAATAAAGAAAGTGACTCTGAGTAAATGAGTGTGTTTATGTGTGTGTTTATAAACTTATCTATTAGATAAACTTTAAACCAGGGAAACACTTGTTATTTATCAAGATTATGAATTTTTGGATTGCATATACTAATGGTGTTTTATGTAGTACTTTTAATATTTAATTAACATAAATGTATTCAGAATCAAATAAAAACCCCCATTTAATTAAGCATCATAACTCCTCTAGTGTGTTTATGTTCTGAACTGAATTTTGTCTTTTTTTTCCTCACCCCTATAATTTCTGGTCTCTCTTCCCATGCAACAGCTGCACATACAAACTTGCATTATTAGCAGCCCTAATGCTGAGGAAACAAAAGTTCGAGTTGAATAATTGAAACAAATAGTACTTTTGCATAAAGCAGGACAGTGCTTATTGTAATTACCGAGTGATTTCTTTACTGCCTGATGAAGAGAGTGATTACTAGGCATTTGTGTAAATGCTTACTGATCATTAATGTTTTATCTTTTAGCTGCCACCATTACCCTTCTCAATGTTCACTTAAAAATAATGAGCTTGCATAATTCAGCATCACAAAGTGCAAATAACAAAAGGATCATACTTTTTCAAACAACACAAGTGGTAAGGACTTTCAGCTCAACAGTTGAGAATATATGTAAAAATAATGAAATTTTTTTCTGTATATATACATCTGTGTGGGTGTACATACAGAGATGCTTTTTTAATTTCAAAAAAGATTTAGCCAGCTACATATTTGCTTAAAAAACCTATTTTGTTCAGAAAAAAATCTTGGAGCATCAAATACTTTGCTCATATTCATTGCAGATATGCCAGGCAAAAAAAAAAATGTTTAGTCTTACTAAACTTACTGTTGAATTTGCTTTTAGCACAGAACTAGAAGGGTTACATATTATGTTTGTTATTATAGAAAGCATATAAATCACAAAGATTAAGTACATCTTCTGTCCTTGCATTTAATGTATCAGCATCCTGGTACAGTGCTGTGGTGGAGAGCCATCTGGCCTGCATTTCTGTCTTCTGGGGATGGGTCCTGGCCAATGTCTGCAGCAGACTGGGGACTCTGACCTGCCCTGGGGCCCAGCCACCAAACCCACAGCAGAGGGGATCTTCTCTGGCCAAGGCAAGTGAAATCTGGGACTTTTATATGTGGGAAATAGTCAGATGTTGCTAGGCTTGAACTTATATTAATGAGAAAACATCTGTTTGAATGTCACGAAAGCTTGGAAACATAGACATCTTTAACATTGGTGTTAGCAAGCCTATAAGCAAATGTTTTGCTAAACCATTTTGATCTATTTTGAGGGGTTTTTTTCAATATTGAAAGCTACAAAAAATTTACACAGCCAGTAAGCAGACTTCTTTTTGTTGACTTCCTTGGACTTCATATCAGAAGATGTTCAGTTAATTCAAAGAGTCAGCTCCCTTTCATTTTAGGTGGTCATGCTACTTCCAGTTCCTTCTGAGGGACAACAAGAGACTGGGAAACTCTTATTCATGAAAGTTCAAATATTGCCCATTCAGCACATTGAGCTGTATTGAAGGGGCAGATGGCAAACAGACAACTTGGACTACAGCTGATTTTGCTTCCTTGTGTGTCTCACTCCTTGTCCTGTACAGTGCCTGTGTTTCCACTTTCCTGGCTGTGCTTCTCTCAGGCTGACCCAGAAGTGAACAGTTCACACCCCTGTCTCTTGCAGGTGGCACTGGCTCCTTCCTGGGGACAGGTCTGGAGGGCACACTGAATGGTCAGTTTTGCACACAACAGTCATAATGCAAGGCAGAGCTAAGAAGGCCTGTTTACCTGCTGGGTTAGTGTCCTTTCTCCTCGTGCATTATTCCTTCTCTCATTGGCTACACACCCCCAAACAGATTTATCCTCTTCCTCACCCACAGAACAACAATGATTCTCTTGAGTGGAAATAGTTCTACTAATCTAGAGTAACTGCTAATATTTTTGGAGCAATTTTTAAATCCTTGGTTGGTGATGACTGAACAACCTGTTACTAAATTTTAATTAGTAAAAGCAGCATAAGTCATTAGAATGTTTATTCCTTTAGACTTGAGAGCTTATTTCAGATGTACCATGAGGTGATTTATAATCTATATGAACTGTTTTAAAGCTTATTGGATTTAGAGCAAAGTTAAATAGTTCTATTTACACAGAAAGTCTAAACTAAACACTGAAATCCTTACCTGCAATGGTAAAATGTGTAGGAAGAGGTCAGAATGATTAATTTTTCAAACACTTGCAAGTCTAGTTGCACAGTGCTGGACGTTGAAACATCTTTAAAATGTTGGGTTTATGGTTTGTGTCAGATATTTTAACTCTTGTGATAACATTCTCAAAGTTAAGCCACAGAAAAGTAAGAACAAATACTTAATACATGGAATACATGTAAGTAAATGTTAAACCAGTTAATGATCTAGAGTAATGAATTTGCTGTTTAAGTATATCAAATAAAACTCAACTATATTTCAGACCACTAACTTCACCCTTTCAATTTCAATCCTCATTTCTTTCAAATTGTTATCTTTTCTATCTCCCTGACCTACATAAAAACTGTGCTTGTTTTTAATTAGAATGTCTTGAAAAGTCAGGTAAAAAGTGTAGAGGTTTTCTGAGAATTCTGACTATTTTACCCTGAGTATACTGAACACTTCCCAGAGTTTGTACAAGCTAGTCAACTGGAACAAGAATTTATTAGTTTATATCAACTAGTACTGGTGAGGCATCAACCCTAAGCATAAGCTCATAAAATGGATGGTCAGAAATTCATGCAGTGGGTGACAGAGAAAGCATGGCTCACTCTTACTCAGTCTATATCTGTGCATGCTTGCCTGTGTGCACAATTTTGGGTACAAGTGCAGTTTTAAATATTTGTAAATATTAAATATTACTGTCTGAGCCTATACCACTGATTATCAGCTCTTCACCTACCACATCTATTAAAAACACTTGACCACAGAAAAGATTTTCAAGAGAAGCAAACAGATTGTAGAAGATTTGAACTTGGCAAAATATGTCAAGGTGCAAACATTAGACTTAATTTTGGCTTCCTGGAAACCCTAACTTTATAAATGGTTTGAATGTGAATAGTTTGAACCAGTGTAACACTGCTTTCTTTCCAATGTAGAAGTGAGATCCTGCTGAAGCAAGAAGCATTTCAAGTGTCTAAGCTTCATTTCTATTTCTTCACCATGACCATATTCACCAAAACTACTGTACTGTCTTTGTATACTTGCACAATTTGCAGGGAATCTACAACTGTGCTGTTAATTTAACCAAGTTCTAGTTCATGACCTTGCCAGCACCAGCCTTTTCATCATGGAGAGCTCCAAAGATTTTTATGTCAGAAGCACGTGAACACAGCTAAATTGCTTACAGATGAGGCACTCCTACTTGCAACTCATAGCTCAGCAGCATCAAGGCTAAGGGAACATTATATATTCTTCAGTTTTCCTTTCTTTCATTTCAAATCTTGAAATATGCTTAAATCTGTGTTCTTTAAAGAAGATAGCACTCTCCAGTCTTAATTATGGTTTCCAGTAAGTTGTCTGGTCTTAAAACAGCAGTTCACTGAAAACTAAAACTGGTGACAGTGAGAATGTAATTTCAATAATATAACATCATATAACTTTATACAATCTGGATTATTTATTTTGATATACAATGACATAAAAACATAATTTTGTATTTTCAGAATTCTTTCTGGATGCTGAAAAATCCAGTATATTTTTTTGGGTTTTCTATGCTCTAGAATGCAGTTTAATTGTTAAAGAGACACATAAAACTTTTCTTAATAAGAAAGAATTTAGAGTTTAAAAAAATAAGGGTTAGTTTTAGAAGGGTTTTTGGTTAGAGAAGAATACAAAAGGAAGCAATTGTGCAATAGACCTTGTGTTCCCCATTGTTCTCTGTAACACTGAGTGACTTCTGTCTGATTTTAATTTAGTTATTACTACTGATTATTTTCATACAAATTTATTAGTTCTAAGTTATCTAATAATTCACCTAACACCAAGTTTTTGAATTCTAATAAACTGAAAAAGTGTGTAAATGGTCACAGTTCTGCAGGATCAAACATATTTTCTCTCTAATTTTAAGCCAGCTAAGGAGTATAGCTTTATTTAATTGAAACCTCAGGTTGTGTCTCTGAAGTATAATTCCTCTTTTCACTTCAGAACTGCTTACCATTTATAATGTGCAATTTTGTGCCTCAGTTATGAAATATTTTTGTCTAAATAAATTTCTGGCTACAAAACTTATTTGAAGCTGGTTCCCATAGAAACAATTGAGGGGGAATCATGGTTTTACCGCAAAAGCCTTTGATTTTTGTTTAAGAGAAACAATCAACTCTACTGATTACCGCCTGCAGCTGGATAAATGTCAATGTTATTATCTGGTCCGTCTCCCAGTGTGTCCTCTCTGACACTGCATGAACAGACCACCCTGGCAGAGTGTCCCAGCTCTCAAGGTTTAAACAAAAAGATTGCAGGTAGGGCTCAGTAGGACTTGAATAATCTTCATGCTGAGTCCCTGCAAAAGGAGCCTTGTCACCCTATTAGAATGGGCATCCAAAGTTAAAAAGAATGTGCATGTTTTGAAACAGAGAGATGAACCAAGCAGGGCTTAGGCGCTGCCATGCCCTGGTATTAAGACCAGCCCTCCATCTCATCTCCTGAGCCTCAGGTTGGTTGCTTGCACTATAGATGAACCAACAGTTCTCCAGCACACCTGCAGCTTGATTTAAAACCTGGCAGTTGTGTCAGGTTTCTTCAGACCACGTTGTTGTGCTCCAGAACATTCACCAGGCTTCTGCTGGAAGTAAGTGTGAGAGCAAGGAGGCTATCTTCTGCTTCTGCACAGACCTCTAAGGGAAACCAGAGTATCACCAGACCAAGACTGCAGCTGTTCAGGTCTTCCATAACTTCTCTCTCTTTTCCTTTCACCTTCTTCTCAGGAGTTTAATCAATTGAAAACATAAAGAGATTCCTTTGTTACCTGATGTGGTGGGACCTTCCCCTGTGCCACAGAAAACATTATTTGTTCTGTCTATCAGCTGGTGTGATAGCTCAGGGCCTCTGCCCCCTCACATGAATCTGAAAATTGGTGAGATTACCCAAGGTGGACATCCGTTCTGTAGTGAGTTACCTCTGGCACCAAGGAGGTGGCATTCCCAGCTGACA
>VYZT01019247.1:0-11523 GCA_013400735.1 Pomatostomus ruficeps | reverse complement strand
TTTTTTTGTCTGAGGCTGTATAGTGAGGCTGGAGGCACAGTGAGTATCTATTGTGCAATCTGAAAACTTCAATTAGGTACCAGTAGGAAAGAAACAGAATGTTGCAAGAAAACACGTTCAAACAAACCTTGACAAGCCCAAGACTGTTGGGAAGAAGGAAGACCCCCTTAACTGTGAACATCATACTCTTGAGAAATGTGCTGAGGATTTGCTGTAACTCTGACCTTGATTGTCAAGCAAAGCTGCTGACTCCTGACAACAGAAGAACATTGAAAGGTGAGCTTAATACTAGAGAAAAATGTATAGATATTAGAAAGTTCTCTTGTGTAACAATTTTAAAAGTGATGCATGAGCCATTTCTGTTTGAATTTGGACAAGGAGTAAGAGCTTTTAGTGGAAATGGTCTGCTAATAGGAGCTGAACCTTCTGTTAAAAACTGACTATTAAAACTTTAACAAGACTAATAATAAATTTTTCTCTTCATAAATACAGGATGTCCCTTTTTACCATAACAAGGTTTTGCCTATGACACTGAATTAGTGTGAAGAGTGGAGGTTAATCCTTAATCATAAACATAGAAATTTTGTCATGTTTCTATGATAAAGAATCACAAGGTCTCTGGTCATGCTGAGATCTGATAGTGTTGGGCACTGTGGCAATGTGTTAAAATGGTAACCTTAAGCAACAGAACCATTTTCTTTCTTCAAAATATTTCTACTCTTTCTACAACATTATATGAAAAGATAAATAACAATTGCTCTTTCCCCTCTTATTACTTTCTGCTTAATTCATGTATTTTCACCACAGACAGTGTGTCTACCAGTTATACTGGTATTTTTTGTTGTGTGCTTGTATCAGTGTCAAAGAAACTTCACAAGATTTTTCCTGTGGGATTAACATCAGTTTAGGATGGTTGGAGTACAGTGTAGGAGGAAGACAATGTGCTCCAGATCTGATGTTCATAAACTGAGTGACCTACGGTCAGGCACCAAAGGCAACTTAAGAATTTGCCTACTGAACACAAAATCTCATGCGGATAAGAGCAGCTCATGTCAAGCTTCTACTTTCTGATTGTGTTACAAACACAATACAGAAAGGTGCAAGAAATGTAGGGTTTTGGAATGTTCTGGAGACAGTTCTTTGCTGGTGCTGGAGACGCAAATAAGAAAAAGTGCTGATTGATGGGAAGGCTGATAGAAACTTTGCTATAATTGCAGAATTTAGTGACGGAAATGAGGAAAGCAAACAGAAGCATAAAAAATTGGTTCTAGTAAATGCAGGCTTTGGCTTGCTCAGGGAAGTGCTAGGCTGGACCTTGTGGCATCTTGCCCTGCAGGGACCCAAAAGATTTGGATGATTTTTCAGGACAGCCTCATTAAAGCATTAGAGTGCTCTATCCAAGAGTTATTTAAATAGGCATAACAGGAAGCCACCCTTACTAAATTAAATGCCAAAAGAAAGCATATGGAAGATAAAAGTAGAGAAAAGACACCCAAGAGGAATATATAGAAAATGCCATGTAATGCAGGGATGTAAGTCAGAATGACAAAGCTCAGCTGAATTTCCAAGTATTGAGTGATGTGAAAGGCAACAAGAAATGTTTTTATAAATATATAGCAGCAAAAAAGAAGATCAAGGAATTGTCAGGCAACCAGCTGATGAAGAACATGGGAAACTCATTGAGGTAATCAATGCCTTCTTTAAGTATTTACTGGCAAAATCTGTCAAAAGGTCCCTTAGACTTCTATGCTTGATGAGAGAATTCAGACAGAAATCCTAATGACAAAATGATTCAAGATAGGGACCATTTTGAAAAACAGATATGCACAGCTCAATGATATCAGGTGGGATGCATCTGAGGGTGCTATTGCATGCAAATTAAACAGCCAGTTCAAAGTCTAAAGCCAACTCTGCTTCTGGTATACATCATCATTCAACCCCAGTCATCATCTAAGACCCACACAGCTGCTCACTCAATCCCGCCTAGAGGGATGAGGGAGAGAATTGGGAGAGGAAAAATTGAGAAAATTTGTATGCTGAGATAAAGACACTTTAATAAGTAAAGCAAAAGCCACATGCACAAGCAAAGCAAAACAAGGAATTCATTCACTGCTTCCCATGGGCAGGCAGGCATTCATCCATCCCCAGGAAAGCAGGACTCCATCATCTGTAATGGTGATATGGGAAGACAAAGTATCATCATTCCAAGTGTCCCCCCCACTTTCTCCTCTTTGTCCCAGCTGTATATGCTGAATATGATACCATGTGTTATGAAATTTTGCCTGTTGGGGTCAGCTGTCCTGGCTGTGTTGCTTCCCAATTTCTTATGACTTCTCAGTGTCCCCACTAGAGGAATGGTGTAAGAAGCAGAAAAGGCCTTATCACTGTATAAGCACTGCTCAGCAATAGTTAAAACATCCCCTTATTATCAACACTTTTCAGCATAAATTCAAAACATAGCCCCATAATAGCTACTACGGAAAAAAATTAACTCTGTCCTAGTTAAAACTAGCACACCATATTAGTATACAATTATATGCACAGTCTTTGCAAAGGATTTAACAGAGGGTACTGTTTTTTCCTACCTTATTTCAAGAAACTTGAACAGGGGATTCTTTCTATACCTTTCTGGCAGCATCACTTCACCTATCTGGCTAACTCATACACACTGCTTTTGTTGTGCTCTAGAACTGGTTTCTCTCCGGGTTGAATTCAAGCTCATCAGCAAACGGCCATCACTTTTTATAGTTCAAGGGTCTCTGTCTTCTATCTATGTATTTATTTTCAGCCTCAGCTGTCATACCGTGATTGTTCATTTTACATCCTTAGAGGAGATAAATTCTCACTGAGGTTTTCAGGGATGTGGTTTTCTGACAACTTCAGGACCTTTTAATTGAATCTGGCACACACTCTTTCTATGGCATTTTCAGGTTTATGGCAAATCATGTTATGAATGCACTGTAATACAGACCATGGCAGTGGTAAAAGAACTTATGTAAAATATCTTTCTATCTGCTTATTATTGACAACTATGTAACTACTGGTGTACATTTGAATTTGATTCCTCTTATGTCTAACAGTTCTGACAAAGCTGTTCAATGTTATTGCAAGCCACTCTCATAATTTTGAAGGTGGTGACAACCAAGACAACCTCTAATTTCTGCAAAAAGGCAAAAATCATGCTGAGCATCAAAAAGCAAGAAGGCGATTTCCAGGAATTGCAGAAGTGGAAGCCATGTTCAGGTTTAAAGTGATTGGAAACAACTGGTATGGATTTACCATGGCTAAACTGTGCTTGACCAGCCTGATTTTCTTCTGTGATGAAACTTCTGGCTCTGTAGATGAGGTGAGAGCAGGGCATATAATTCACTTTGATTTTAGCAAGGTCTTACATGGTATCTTTATAGCCAAATTTATGAGAGATGGGTTGGATATTCTGTAGATAAGAATTAACAAAATTGGTGGGTCCACCAGATTTTAAGGGCTAGCATTTCAAAATCTGTCAGCACATTGTGTTCTTCAGGAATCCTTACTATACTAACAATCTGGGTCACGTGGCAGAAATGAGTGGTACCATGTATTGGATCTGACTGAGACAGAGTTCATTTTTCCTCAGCAGCCTTCACAGTGCTGTGCTTTGCACTGGTAGCAGGAAGGCTGTTGATACCACACCAGTATTTTGGCTACTGCTGAGCAGCACTGTCTCTCTAACATTCTGCCCACCATCATCAAAGGGCTGAGAGTGGGCAAAATCCTGGGAGGGGAAATAACCAGGCCAGCTGACCCAAATTAACCAAAGGGATATCCCATACCATGTGATGTCAGCTCAGATATAAAAACTAAGGGAGAGAAGAGGAATGGGTGGTAGTGTTTGTGGTTATTAATCTATAGTGTTTGCCTTCTAGAGCTACTGCTATGCATGCTGAAGCCCTGCTTCCTGGGAAGTGTCTGAACATTGCTCACTGATGGGAAGTAGAGACTAAATTTTCCCTTTGTTTATGCATGCACAAACTTTTGCTTGTCTTTTTTTACTTTTATATATTGCCTTATCTCTACCTACTACTAGTTTTCCATCTTATTCTCTCCCCCCTGTCCAACTGGGTAGTGATAGAATGGCTTGGTGACCACCTGGTGCCCAGCCAAGGTCAACCCACTACCTACCAACTTATGCACAAATGGCCCCTTTTATCCTCCTCTCTATTCTCCTCTTCCCCCCTCCCCCCCCATTATTGTTTTCCTTCCACCTCAATCTTTCACCTACACTCCTTAATAAGCTTTGCATAGTCCTACAATACCCCCTCAAAATCCATACTATTCATGGTCCTATAATTTCCCCCTCTTATCTGTTGCACAGTTCAGATTAGCTCTTCTTAAAACTGTGCCTTGTGTTTTCTAACCATCCATCAGTTAGCAGCTGTAGTGTTTTGGTCTTTGTTATTGTCTTGTTTATCACTTGCTTATCCTATTTGTGTGTCTGTGTGTTTTGTTTATCTCTTTCCCTGTTACTTTACCTTATAAAAGGTCCTTGACATAATAAGCTTAATGAATCAGATGCTCTCCAGTCCCACACACTAACCACTACCCACTGGGCAACAACATTTTTGAAAAGGTCTTGTGTATAGTAGTGAACAAGAATTTGTGTATGAATCAACAGTACAACTTTGTGACATATAGCCAACTAAATACTGGGTTACATAAGTAAGAGTGTAGCCTGCAGGTTGAAAGTAAAGATTATTACCCTGTGTGTGTCCTATTGCCTCAGGTTCTGGGCTTGCCAGTACAAGAAAGACACTGAGAGTCCAGAATACTCACAGAGAGGGTCAGGGGGCTCAGGCATATGACACACAGGAGACACTGAGAGAACTGGTGAAACTGAAGAGGGATGTCTTTCAAGACTGCTGTCTTTGAGTACTTAATGGGAGGTCACAAAGGAGACAGACCTATTGGTGTTCACAGTGAAAGAACAAGAGGTCAAGGTCAGAAGTTGAAGCAAGGGGAAAATTATTACTAGGTACCAGAGCAAAATGCTCCACAGGAAGTATTTAAGCACTGGAACAGGTTATTCAGAGAGTCAACTGAACGGGACATGTAACAGTGGAATCTAACTTTGAAGTTAGCCATGCTTTGTGAAGAGGAATAAACTAGATGACCTCTAGGGATCCTATCCAACCTAAATTATTCTATCATTCTAATTTAAAGGTCAATATTGGCCTGGGAGAAAATGTTGTAGAGAAAGGATAGGAACATTCAGCTTCATTTGTAAGATCTAAAATGTAAATTTTGAATCTGGATGAAAAATAGTACCATGACTTAGTTTAATTTTTGCAAGAGTTCTGCAGAATTTATATTAGTCCATTACAATATGCTCACAAGGAGTGCTCTAGGGATAAGTTACCTTTACTTGATCGAAGTCTGATTGAAAGTGACTGTATAAGAGTAAGGTATTCCTCATCCAAGTATATGTGAATTTATAAACTATCCTCAGAAACTCTACGAAGTGCACGGGCTGTCTGGTGTGTCCTTTACTGAACTCAAATTACAGAAATATTCTTTTTGAGTTCTTGTTTCAGCTGCCTGGCCCTGAGGGAACAGACAGCTGGCATGACACGGCTCAAGGAGGTAGAAGCACTTTACAAAGACTATTGATGACCTTGGAGTCTTTCTGGAATGCAGTGATGGGGTAAAAGCTTCAAACCTAGGACTGAATAATACCCACACATTTTAAAATCTGCTTTTGTAGAAATAAGGGCATCAGACATAAGTCAGGCTTTTAATTTATTTCTGTTTCTTGAAACTTGCCCTACCAAAGGCATTTTGTTTCAAAACATATTACTAATTTTTTTGCCACCTCAACCTGCAGCAGTTCTGTCTATTCTCTTCTGCAGGCAACTTGCAATCAGCTCAAACAGGGTGTCTTTAGCTGGGCTGCATCACAAGCTTTGAAGAAGGGAAGGATTAACACAGAAGCTGCTGCAGAATTTCTCCCTCTCTCGGAAGTTGTTCAGCAGATATCTGCAAGAGTGAGAACATGGCTGAGGTAGGCCCCAGTTGATCTTAACTATGTCCTCAGCCTTTGTCCAAAATGAAGAGTTTGAGCCCTTGCAGAGTAGCTGTTTTGTCCCATAGACAAAGCACTTTTAGAGCTCTTCTCCTTAGTTCTCTGAAGTTTATAAAATTTACCTCCCAGAACTAAGTAATTTGAAGGTTTAAAAGACATTTCAAAAAGCCAAGAAGGTTGGAAACATTAACAGGAAGTCTACTTAGGGAAGAAGTGTCACTAGAGTCCTCACAAAACCTTATTTAAAATTCCCTATGAATACACAGACTTGAAAAGTAGGTGTCTCTTAATTTCCAGATTTTGGACTTTAGAACATATTTGTCTTCTTTTTTCATGGTTTATTCTATTACTGAATCTCCTATCTCTGCATCAAAGAATGTGTATTTTTAAGGTTAATGTTTGGAAATGCTGTACGAGTAAATATGCTATTCTGATGGGGAAATACTTTACATTATTTTACAGAGACTCTCTTTTAAAACATATGTGAATTATTTTAGTCTCAGGCATATAGAGAATTACCACACATAATGCTTCAATTTTTATGGTATCTCGTTATAAATCACCATATAGAATGCTTCCATTTTCACAGTATCTAGTTATAAAGCTAGACCATCTAAGAACATAGACTTTGAGAGAATGTAATAACCAAGAAAAAGTAGAAGAACCTAATGAGGCTCCTAGTGGGATGTATATATATATATAGAGAGAGAGAGAGAGAGAGAGAGGGGAAAAAATATTATATTATCACAAAAGTTGTAATACATAGAGTTTACATGTATGAAGGTGAGCATAGCAACTAGTTTAACTCGAAAATAGGTATTTTTATCAAAAGATATCTAAATTACTCAATATTACATTGATTTTTAAGCATCTACATAACTTGCAACAAAAGTGAATAGGACGCTGAACCAGGATTAAAGTTCAGTTTAAAGTTTAGTGATCCTTTGGAGTATACTTACTGTTGCTTATTCACAGCAGACCCTTTCTAGTTCCACAACGACTTTAGCATTGCACTATGAGCTGTTAATTTCGTCTGCTAAGCCAAACACCTAGAACTGCTTTAACACAACTTGGATTCATTCATTCATGTCTCTCAAGTCAATCCAATGTCCATGGATATTATTATAAAAATAATTCACTTACATGCAGCAATCTGCATACACATAAATAAAAGTTTATATAGTGAACTAAAGCATAGTTTCCCAGTAAATAATTCATATATTGTCCTTTAACCCCCAATGGGTAGTATAAATTAGTACAAATTTATATTTAAATAATCAGTAAAATTATTATATATTTCCAACCCAGTACATTGAGAATATATGCTCCAGAAATTTGATGCATATATGCTAGCTGTGGAGTCAGCTGTGCTCTTTATAGGATAATTTATTACCTTTTCCATTGTTCTCAGCTAAATGCTAAAACTGATGTTGTAAATTCAACATCAGACCCATTTCTTTCAGAGAAAAAATTGCAACATAACTGCTTCTAATTAAGTAAAATTATCTTTGACTTAATAGAGAAGAAAAAAATCAAAAAAACATTAAGGAGATAGGATTTAAGAAGATGCATTAATAATATTTACATATGCTAGTACACACACACAAAAAAATCTATTTTTGAAGCATACTGTTCTAGCCAGAGCAGTGTTGTAGCTATTTTTTTCACGAGCATCAAAATAAAGGCCTATTTCCACTCTTGCATTTATTTTGCTGCAGTATAGCATGTCTTATACACATTTACACAGGGATAAATTCCTTCCTAAGCAGGGAGTGATAGGTTTGGTCTTACTATGTCTTCACTTATGTTATATATTAGGTTATGCTATGTTAATATTCCTTTTGAGTTAAAAGCAATCACATGGAACTCTAGGCTGGAGTTGAGGCTAATATTTCAGATTTTCCCAATGCAAGTATCCCAAAACCAAAGAATATCTGTGTATAATGTACTTTTCTTATGGGAATGTTTAATTAGAATAGGCACTTGTAGGAGCTAAAAAAGGTTCATAATCTTTTTTCTTCAGCTGCAGAGATAAATGCAAAGTACATATCTATAATCTTGCTTTGAGCTATATAAGCCAACAGAAAGATAGGTAAATTTATGAACCAAGACATACTCCCTGTATAGTCTTCCAGGTGAGAAGTTATGACAATTGGAACTAGAGGTGACATTCTAGAACTCTGCAATATTTTTGAAAAGCTAACAGAAACGATGATGATGAAGTGACAGAAAAACTTACATAGTATAAATTTGCTTAAACTATTAGGAGGTTTAGAATTCCCTTAGGCTATTCATTAATAGAAAACTACCCAGAATGACACTATATGTCAATTAAATTTATAGACCATTAATAGAAAACCAGTCTTGATGGTTTTAATCAAAACAGAGACAAGAGACTACCCAAATCTTCTATGGCAGGTGGTAAATAATCACTGCATTATGAGAAACAATTCTCAGCCATGTCATTGCAGTGCTCCCAAGGTAAGTGTCACAATAGGTATGCTTCATTTTTCCTATATTTTCAAGTATTGTTTTAATCCTGAAAATCTGATGTATCAGTGGTCTGATCCAGTCTAACAAATCCTAAAAACTTTATTTTAGTGAATCAGAATATGTCCCCTTAAATAAGTGGTTTATATATATCATAAAAAATATTATTATGTTACTTTTGGGAGTGCCATATATGACTTTCATTTCCTGAACATCTGGCCCAGTTCTTATATATACTGTACTGAAATTAGATTAGTTTTCTTCATCTCTTGCTCTTTCTTTTTACATTAGTTGTGTTGTAAACTTCTAACAAATCAAGTACACTGGTTTAAGAATTATTTTAATGAATATTGGCAATATCTGAAAAACTGTATTATTTTATGACATTTTAATTCTTTAAGAGCCAACAGAAATACTGCAACTGTGCTATGTAAGTTCTTTAGTTAGTCTGAATGAAAAAAAGGTTATGTTGCTTTTTCTATCACCATAAATATCTTTCACCTCAATGTCCCTTTGTGAAAAATCTCAATAAGTAAAAATGCTTTGAAGGCAGGTTTTCTAATCAGATTTTTATAAAGAGATATCATTCACTGCCCAGCTTAACAAGGCAGTTGAATGCCAACTGGTAATTGAAGTCTGTCTGAGGAAAAATAAAGTATCAATCACACTTGTCTTTAAAAGAGAAATAGAAAGGTATACAAATGAATGTGGTTTTCCTTTGACCCAAGGATTTTTTTTAAACAGAAATACTGATTTATGCAACCATCAGGTTTGAATACATGCAACACAACTTTCTCAGATTGAATTCCATTGATTTTCTATAACAATGTTAAGCATTCAATGCATCACAGGAGCCATGAGACTGAAATAAATAATCCCTTATGAAAGAAAGTGATTCTTCCCTTCTTAAACCCATAGGTGAAAATCCTGTTCTCCTACTCCCTTGCTCTGTTGTAGCTTAAGCTGTAAGATGTTAGAACTTCCTAATTCCCTGTCTTCATTTTCATTTAGGAAAACATGCTTTGTTTTTCTTATGACCTTCTTTATGCTCTTGCTTCCGAGACAAGTTGTTAAAATTGTATGCCTTTCTGTTTATGAAATGTGAATAGATGTAAAGAGTAAAACAAATACCAGCAAATTCAACTTTGAATATAGTTATATGTGATATTGACAGAATCTGAGTAGCACAAAAATAGCCTTGAAACGTGTTATTTCACATGGAAGATTCATATTTGAAAGGTGCAACAGACTTCTAACACATACTGCACATGCAAATTATTATTTCTAATGAGATCTGCAGTGTTTCTGATCACACTGTCAGTCACAATCACTTTTCTGATATTGTTAGTTCTGGTTATTTGAGTTTAATATTTATAGCTCAAGATACTAATTTACAAATTTGAGTTTGATAGGTTTTATACTCCACACCAAATTTATCACTTGCTTTGTTATTGATTTCTTAGTTATTTACTCTTCTTTTTCATACATATGATGTAAAGTTGGTAAATAATTTAAATTCCACTATGACATTAATTTCAGGCACCTTCAGATGTTATTTTGAAATTCCTACCTTGAACATAAAACCACACTATTGCTTATGAGGAATGACATACAATTTTCAGCTGAGTGTTTCCATACAAAAAGCTACTATAATCCCCAAAGTATTTCACTGATGTACAACTTGGTTTATCACAAATACATAATGCATGATTTTCAGGTGACACTAAATAAAATTAAAAACTCAACTGTTTTGCAAGTAAGAAATATAATGTAGAGCATTAGATTATCTTCTCACCATTATTCAATAACAAGAAAAATCACTTCTTGATTTTTTCTCGTTGTGATTCCCTCTGTCTCAAGGAGTTCCAATGACTATTCACCAGTTTCCTCAACTGCAAGTAGGCCTTTTATTTTAATTGGCAATAGTAGGTCAATAGTGGCACTCACTTGTAATTATAATAGGTCTATATTTGTACCTAATATTGGTAATATAAATAAATATAAATAGAAAACCTTATTTGAAAGGGATGGTCAGTGAAAAGGCAGTGTAAAAGTGACTGCTAATTTACTAACAATATCTACTTTAGGCATCTTGTTTCTGATATTTTAATTTCTTCAATGTCTCGATCCTTCTTACACACATGAAAGAATGACTGACATCTTCAGTGGGATATTTGAGCAGAGACACTGTTTTAATTTCCTACAACACTTGTCTCCATTTTTTATAAAGGAGGCCCATGGTAACTATGTTCCTTGATAATAACAATTTGACAGTTTGAACGCTGTCATCTTAACATCTTCCTCTGACTTTTAGGGTGGTTTAGAGCAGTAAAGGAAGATGTTTACTAGACTGCAATATCTAATACAACTTAAACCATCATGTCAAAAACCATGAGTTTCACTGAATATGGAAATCAGATTTTCAGAAATTAGTTCTGCTCTCTCAGCATCCTCATAGCCAAGCTTATAGAGTGTAGGTTAGATTAATAGACAGAGAGGTGAATTGAGATCTGGCTGAACAGCAGATCCCAGAGGGCTGTAATCAGTGGCACAGGGTCCAGCTGGAAGGCCTGTCATTAGTGGTGTCTCCTGAGGACCAATACTGAGCCAGTATTTTTTAACTTATCCATCAGTGATTTGGATGAAGGGGCAGAGTGTGACAGCATGTTCACTGATGACACAAAGCTGGGAAGAGCAGCTGATACCCCAAAGGGCTGTGCAGTCAGTCCTTCAGAAGGACCTCGATATTTTGGAGAGATGAGCAGAGAAGAGATGTCTGAAATCCAACAAAGGCAAATGCAGCATTCTGTACCTAGAGGAGAATAACCCACCACTACAGGCTGACCTGCTGGAAAGCAGCTCTGCAGAAAAGGACCTGGGGGTGCTGGTGAACAAGATGTCCCTGAGCCAGCAATGTGTCCCTGTAGCCAAAACCACCAACAGAATCTGGGAATGCATTAGGAAGAGCATTGCCA
>VYZT01019246.1:937-31676 GCA_013400735.1 Pomatostomus ruficeps | reverse complement strand
TCTGGTCACTGAGTACTGAACTCTAGGACAGAAGTGGGCACTGAGAAGTTTTAGAGGAGCCCTGAGCCACTTGCTCAGTAATTGGGTCCACCTTTGGCATATAACGTGTGTGTTCATACACTGTAATAGCAGGCAGTAGAAACCTGATGCCATGAATTTCCCTTCCTGGCCTTTTTTCTGTAATTCTGGACAGCAACATTTTCTGCAATTCTGGACAGCAACATTTTCTGCAAAGGTCTAATTCTCAATGTTATGGAAAGCGGTCCCAGAACTGAGTTTGCAGGGTGGTGTTTTGGGCACAGCAGCCTGCACTGTGTATCACGCTTACTTGGCATCAGCATCCAGCACTGTCTAGAAACCCCCTCGACAGAACAGAGAGTAAGTTACAAGGTGTAAACACTTTCCTAATGCTTATTTATGTCTAAGGTTCTATTTTAAACGTCTCCTGGTGTATTTTGCTGGAATACACCTTTCCACACTGGTGGCGTAGTGTCATTCCTCAGGTATGTTGGCACTGGAGCAGGGCGTTGTGCCCCTTCAGGCTAATATATTTTATTTCCTCCATACTTGGATATAGTTTGTCCTTTTTACTCAAATAATAATAATAAAAAGAAGAAAAAGTCTAATGAGTAGCAGAAAAATAAACACTAAATAAACAAAAACATCACTGCAATCAGCAGACAAGGAGAAGGGGTTGGAATGGGTTATAACAGAGATATTTATGCTTCTTTAAGTGCAGTGTTTGCTGCTCCCACTCTAATATGTTCCCTCAGTAGCCAAAGCCAGTGCGCAGTACTTGAAAATTAATCTTTGATGCATGAGATTTCGTCTGCCTGAATTTTGCTTGTCTCATTTTAAATGGTGATAGAAATTGCTTACTGTAGTAAAACACAACATTAACCTCATAGTGTGTTGGCACTTTGTGATTTATGCTGGTTTAGTGTCTGAAAAATACGCAGCCTGTCTCCCAAACCTGGGTTTAGCTTATAAAGTGTGTTGGCACAGGCTTGGGGCTTGAATTAGAGCACTAACTGCTGATCCTCTGTCTCCCTAGGGCAGCAAAAAGGTTTAAAATTGGAGCCCCTCAGAGGTCATTACCTTCATATAATTTCTTCAGATTAATAATAATTATATGATTGTAGCTGGAATGTTTTAAAAACAGTACAGCCTGATTTTCTTTCTTGAAAGCAAAGAATAAGGTTCCTTTTTGTGCTGAATCTGCAAATTATGCAGACAAAAATACGATGAATTATTTGCAAATGGAAGTAATCAGATCATAACTAATGAATAAGGATTTTCTTTCTACTATTTTGAAATGAAGCAGAAAGAATAATACCAACCTGAAAGGTGCTGTGATTTTTTTGGAGTTCTTCAGTCACCCACAAACCTTGCTGTTGAGGTTTAAAGCTGCTGATTTGGTTTTGGGGTTTTTTTCTGACTATATTTGGAAGGAACAATACAGACAAAAAGCAGGACTGTTTTGTAAGGAGCTCTTTATCTGTAATGTAATTGCTTTAGACCAGGCTTAAGTGGCTAGGATGAGAAGGTTATGTAAAATGGTTTTAAAAAAATCTTTGTTTCACCCAGCAGAGGAATTTTGAGGCTGGTCCATGTAACCATGTTTTGATCTATGTACTTAGTGGGGGTTTTTTTGGTGAAAAGTAAGGTCAAACATCTGAAACATTTCTCTTTAGGAAGGAAACAGCAGATTAGAGACTATGGGGTGTCAATAATGTTTCCATTGCTGTAGGAAGGAATCTAAATACTGATTAATCAGTAAAAAGAAATAAAATTGGTATTATTTTACATGTTGGAGATGCTGTTTCACTACTGGTGAAAAGAGAACATCATCTAGGATGTTTTGCCTTCAAGTGTGGGGATCAAATTCATGTGGATTTTTGTTGTTGTTGTTGGTGTTCAGCACTAGAAATTAATCACCCTTTTCTTAATACTGCCTTCACACAGATCTTTATTTTTCTTTTAAGTTTCGTTTGACACGTCATGCAAGTTGAAGAACATACACTGGGGTCTGGTTTTTTTCATTTCTTATTATTCTCAGATTAATTTTTTCCTTTTATAGTTGCTTTTGAGTTTTCGATAATGTTTAGGAAGATGCTTGAGTTGTTGTCAGTGATTTTGTACCTTTTTCAAATGTAAAAAAAAAGCAAAGCAAGTGATGGAGGGGACACTCGTGCATTACTGTGTATCTGTAGCCCTGTGCACGCTAGTCAGAGTTGCAGATTATTTACACCATTGCATGGCTTGCGAGTGTTGTACCATCTCTTCTGAATGGATGGCAATATCTTTTAGATTAATTGGCTGATAAGAAATAGTAGATTCTGCATGTGGTTCATTTTTGCCCATTTACAGAATACTTGGAGAAGTTTTTAATGGTTGCAACACAGGGTTCTCAGCTTGCTGGACTTGGACTGAAGTTTCACTGCTGGGAATAGAGAGTGAAATCCATCATGAGCAGGGCACAGCAGCCACTCTGCTCTGGGCTTTAGACCTTTCCGGATGTCTTTAAATGTTAGCAGAAGACCCAAACTGTGACTGAAAAGACTCTGCAGTACTCCAAGGGACTGATGATAGTTCTAGGACCAGATTTAAGGGGAAACTGTATTCATGAAAGATCTAATACTCTTAGTGTAAATTTTTTATGGCTCTTTCCACCATGTGTTGGTTTGTAGGTGAGTATAATTTCTATAATATAATTTATGCAGTAAGAAGCTAGAAGAAATTATTAATTAAACAACTGTCACCAACTTTGAATTACAGCTTCTTACATACTCTTGCTTAGCTATTTGTCACGATACGAATCTCTCTTCTGGTTCCTTGGGAAAATGAGTTATACTGAATTCCCTTTAACACAGTGGTCTGAATTCTTGTATTTCCTAGAGATATATCAGAGAGATGGACAGAGAAATGTCTGACCATCTTAATGTTTCAACATGACAAAAATAATGTGTTTGAGCATCACTGCATTCTTCTAAGTATGCCTCCTATTTTGTTTTTCAATAAAAATAGCTGGTAGCTTTCCAAGGCTTATAAATAAATAAATACATAAATGTGAAATGCTTTGCAACACTAAAAATAACCCGTTTGATATCTGATTATGTGTATGTCTGTCTGGATCACTTTTTTTTTTTTTTTTGCAACTTTCTCACTACATTTTCAGTATCATTTTATACAATGTTTGTATTAGAATTAAAGCAAGTGGGTTGATTTTGAGAAAGTAAGAATACAATAAGAATACTGTTTAAATATCTCATAGTCTTCATGGGCTGTAAACAGCAGGTCATCAAGACAAGACCATAAACTGTTTAAAGTGCCCATGAACACAACAACTTCTGTTGAAGCATTTTTGTTTTAACAGCTGCATTATTCAATTT
Organism: Pomatostomus ruficeps; assembly: GCA_013400735.1. Taxonomy (NCBI): domain Eukaryota; kingdom Metazoa; phylum Chordata; class Aves; order Passeriformes; family Timaliidae; genus Pomatostomus; species Pomatostomus ruficeps. The sequence goes on along the minus strand of VYZT01019246.1, from coordinate 28,284 downwards.
TAATCCTCCAGCAGAACTGGGGAAGCTCCACACATGTTTATATGTCATACAGAGAGTGGGGAAAAAAACCCCTTGAGACTTTGAGAGGTGTCACGGACACAAAATAATGTCATATAACACACTGAAAGCCTGCAGTTTTGAAAATCACAATTCACTCAAGTAAAAGATCGTATTTATGTTGGGTGTAATCTTGTCAGAGGTGTCATGTTGTTTAAAACAACTTTTTTTTTCCCCCCCAACAAAATGAAGCAGAAATGATCCCAGGGAAGACTGTTCATTTAAAATTAATTTGTTGCAGTACACCCTATTCATGAGAAGCTGAAAGTGAAGTTAATGCAAAATTGACTGGGAAACCATGGATATTGGTTGGATTTCTTTCAATTTAGAGAGTTGAACAAAACAAATATGGAAAAGAATCACTGTAAATCACAATCTTACACTTGGCAAAGAAAGACAATTTCTGAAAGTGAGATTTGCCTTTGAACGTTTGGCCCCTACCAAAGGAAGGATAAAACTGCCTCCAGAACTGCCAGATCCCTGCTTCGTGCTTGTTTTTTACAGGACATAAAAACTCCCCTCGTGTGATTTACTGCTAAAGAATATTTATTACCTGTCTTGCTTTGGGACTACCACTGTGTTAGCTTGGGAATAATTAGGGTAGAAGTAAAGAAAACTTGTATTATACAGATTTCCCATCATGGGGAATTCAAAGGCATCAGAGAACAGGCAGAAGATCCGTGCTGGAGGTCTCTGAGTCTTACAGGTACGTGGATGTCCTTTTGCACCTACACATCCACAAGCCCTCTTTCTGTATGGAAATTTTAATTTTTCAGTTGGAGTATCTGGGGTTCTCTCTACATTCCCCAGAGAGTTTTTGTCCAGTTACTGTAACTTGTAACACTTTAGATCTCTGGAACCACAGTAAGATTTCCTTTCTTTTCTTTTTTTTCCCCCCTGTCTTTTTGTTGTTGATTTTAGACAATGCTTTATTTAGCTTTCCTACCAGGTGCTTGTAACGAAAAGAGCACTTATTCATGGGTCAGAGAATCCCTTGTGATTATACACAGAGGGTGAGGCTGAAAATGAGAGAGGACTTCTTTGGTCCTTTTTTTAGTAACAATATTTTAGAGGCCCAATGACCATGAATCAGAAATCAGGGCAGCACGAATGAGTAAATCCCCTGTGTGGCAGACACAGCATTTCTGAAAGGAAATCCTCTAAGGTGGAACAAGCCCCCACCTCGTATACCAAAGAGCTGGGGGGAACTCTGGCCGTTTTCACGTGATGCTGCTTGGTGTGTTGTGTTTGGCTGTAGCATATGAAGAAATTGCAGCTTCAGAGCTTGTTCCACTGCTCCTCCCAAATAGTTCAGAGCCACCCTCATGCCTGCAAGGATGCAGAATTTAAGTGCTTGTTTAAAAATAAAAAATACCCCTCCATGTGTGTAGTGCACATTAGACATGTGGACTGGCATGACAATTGGAAGGAGAAAGTTTCCAAATCTGACTTAGGTTGACGGTCTTTTAATAGGAAAGGAACATGATCTATTCAGTTTTTGGAATCATTCTGTACTTTAAAAGTATTCTTTGAATTAATTCCAGCTGTGGAAGTGACTTTTGCATCGAAGTGATACTAAGTGTGGACGAACTGAGTAATCCATTGAGCCGGCATAATTTGGTAATAATTTTCTGTCACTCCTATTCAGTGTTGGATTTGAATCAGAAGTGTATAAGCAATTGCTCTGTAACCCATTATCTAACCTGCTTCCTCATAAGAATCCTATTTTATTAAATAAAAGGTGATTCATATTAGATGCCGATGTGGTAAATCCCCTGCCTTGTGTTTTTTCAGCAGTCTGAGATTTTGATATACCCCTGTAGGGTGAAAGAATGGTTTCCTAATCTACCTAGGTTTTTAGGAGATGAATTCAGTGTCTCTAAACCCGGAGAAGCTTATTTGGGCAGGGCTGGTTACACTGAGCCCTGCTCAGAAATAAATGCCTCCAAGGTGGTCACCTCTTGGTAGTGTCCCTTTTAGCCTCATGTGCAAAACACTTTTGTTCCCCTCCCACACTTTCCTCACTTTTCCAACCAGTCAAACGTGTTCCAGCCAATGGCAGAGGAATTCAATGTGTTTCTTTAAAAGAGGGCTTTGCATTTAACTATTACCTTTAACTATTGCCTCCTTAATACAAACCAGTGATAATGCTCATTTGAATTAATGTGTTTTATTGGAGAAATTGTAACGGGGATGTGCTGTTGATGTTTGGATAACAACGTATTTACCTACCAGTGTTTTAAATCATAAAAGCACCTCTATTAGCTTGCAGTACCCGGATGTTCAGCAGCAAGAGCTGTGATTTGGCTCCAGGCCCAGTATCCATTATATGTTGCACCTTTAGCCTCCAGATTGGTAAAATGGCAGGCATACAATTAACAGTGTACAGTTAACTAAAGTTTCTTCTTTAAATGCTGCTCCTGGTAAGTATAGCATCCTTCTCTTACCTCTGCATTTTTCTGCTTCTTCAAGCTTTCCTTCCTCTTTCCAGCACTTTCATGTGCAGTCACTTGAAGTGATGATCTCTCAGTATTGTTATTGTGTATTTTCATGGATATTTTATTCTTCATCTGTTATGTACCTTGTTTTAATATATGAATTAAAAAGATAATTGGCATTTCTTTTTCTCCTACGTGAGGTGTGCTATGTGCCATGCTCTCTTCCATACATTCAGGGACTCCCCCTTCATTTGTACCAATCACAGCTTTTGAAACATGGCTTGTGTATCAATGATCAAACCATACCCATTTTAAAATGTATTTCTTCTTCTTTCCTATCAGATATTGAGAAATGGTTGACTGCAATTTTTCAGAGCTGGAAGAACTAGTCTAAGCTTGCCTTCTGATCAAATAAAGTCTTAAGACATTATGCTTTATAACAGGCCAGACTATGATTAAACACATGGAGTTTTAACTTGTGAATACTTGACCAAATAAATGCCATAATCAACTGGAATAGATGGCATGTGATGATTTGCTGGGTGTGAAAATCGTTCTTTATTAAGCATTTCTTACTTTCATGACCCTGGTTTTCATTTGCGATCAGTCTCACAATATACATAGTATCTTAAAAATTATCAGTTGTTTCAGTTTTTTAAAGAAATTGTGGCTTTCTAGAGGGTTATGTTTTGGGTCTTCATAGGGAATTAGGTGTTCCACTGGTGGGCTGAGCAAATATTTTTTTATCTTGCCTACTGTAACATCACTCATGACTAGTTCCTATTAAAAGTGTCTTGAGATTTTGGTAAAACTCATGCTTTCCTCCCTTTTTTAAGGATCATTGTTTTTGAAAGCTAGAGAGACTTCTTTGTTTCTTAGCTTTTGGTCTCAAACAGAATGCATTTCTTTAGCTTTAAAATGCAAGGTTTCTGTTTAACCATGGATTGTGAGATCCTTTCTTTTGTACATTTATGTTTGAAGGTATTCATTTGAGGGTAATTCCGAGTAAAAAGAAAGTCTCTTGTGGCACACTGGATGTCTGCAGGTGTTCTAATCTCCTGCTATGTCACTGTCTGGGAGATTTCACCTTCATGTTGGGGGAGTTCATTCGGGCTAATCAGGATTGGCAACTCTGTGCAAATGAGATTGTAAATGAAGCTTGAAAGTGGAATTTATTTTAAAGAAAATGTTTGGATTAAAGAGGCTGTGTTATATTTATCTTTCTAATTTCCTCTTCCAGCTGAACACCCTTAACATTTTCATGTTTTATTACATGAAAAATTTTGAAAATCAAAGAAATTAAAGCAGATCATTAATATAAGCTGCTCTTTTTTTACCTGAGTATCCGTCATACTTAATGCATTCAAAATGTAATTGTAGTGTATGGAGAATTCAGTCCTAACAAACAAGCTGAGAAAGAGATGAGTAAATTGGTTTTCCTTCTTCATTTTGAAGTGTTTTATTGAGGACAATGTTCTGCAGTGAAGAAGGTTAAGTTATGGCTCCCATTTAGGTAGCAGCTCTGTGTTTTAGGAGCAGTGAGAGATGTTATTAAATGCCATTTCTCCCTGAAGTCCTTCCTAAGCTCCGTGGAGTTGGTTTGAAAACAGATAGCGCTTTGCCCTTCATGAGCAGCAGGCTTATCTTTATGTTCCTGGAGACCTGTGGAATTTATTAAATCCTTTAAGGAATAAAAATGGCATATACTTTATACGCACAGATTTTTATCTATTTCCTTTTACTTTATTGATGTTCCATGTGCAGGCAAGGTCAGTGATGTCTCTGGAGCTGCCCGTGCTGGCAGAGCTGTGCTGTTCTCACAAGCACTCCCGGTTCTCCTTCTTCAAGTTCCTACTTGACTAACGAAACGTTTGCGTTGCTCTTTTGCCCAGTTCCTAACAATTCCCTGAGGAGTTGTTTTCACTTTCTATAGAGCATTTACATTTTATCTTTGTAAGAGAGGAGTTCTGGCATCCATCTTTTTTCTACTCTTTTTTCAATCTAAGGGGATTGATTTTGGAGTTACCTACACAACATTCCCACATTCCTGCTTAAGTATAAGCCTTCAAAATAGGTGGAACAATAACCATTACGTATCAGAAGATTAACTAGACTGGAGAACAATAAAACTTAGTGAAGCAGGAATCTTCAAGTGATGTGGAATGATTTTTGAAGCTTATGTCAGTTTTGTGAGGGCTTTAATTTTACATCCCTATACGTTTCAGATTACTTGACAATAGCAAGCTAATAGTAGGGTGTACTTCTACTTAGACAAAGAAATAGAACAATTTGAAAAAAACAAAAGTAGTTCCTTGCTTGAGAGGAGAAATGGTGCTAGTTGTTTGAGACTTTCTATGAGAAAAAGTTCCATTTGCCCTCTCTTGAAGTTGTCATTTCAGCAACCTGAACAAAGTGGTGGCCGAGAATTTTTGCTTGTAACGCCTTTTGGGGAGCTTAATGTAGTTTGCCAGTTTCCCTATGACATTTAACAACACTTGGTTATGTTGTGGCAGTGTCACAATCCGTATTTATGCATCAGAGATTGATTTTCTTACCTTGGCTTGTGCCCTTTCTGTTAAAATGGTCAGTGTAGAGTTAAACGTGCTGTCTGTGTAAATCTGTTTCCATATTGTGGATAGCACTGAGTCTGTATGTTCATGTAGCATATGGTCATGTTCTTCAAACAAGGGAAATCTAAAAAGAAGGAATTTCTCAAGCACATAAATGAGCACAGGTCTTTCTGGAGGACAGCAATTTCTTGACAGTCAAATAATTTTATAATTTTTTTCTTCTCATTTTTTTTTTCTGGACTTTCCCAGGCATGGTTAATGCATGTATATAATTCCAAAACAATGGAAAGAATAACATTCTGGGATGTCCTTTTGAACAAAAGAAATGAAAAGCTAGAATGCTGAAATTAAGGCTGGAATAGTTGGGAAGAAAGATGGTTTGTTAGGAGATGTATAATTTTGAAGGTATTAATTCTTCGCAGCCTGAGCTGTCGTGTTTCAGACTGCTTCCTGCAGCAAAATATCAGAAGTTACCAATTCAGATTGTCTACAAAGAGTAAACAGTCAAAATAAATTAAAATTGCCCTCTGTGATTTGCTGTCCCAAGGAATTTGAAAGGAAGTGGTGTTATTGAGATATGTTATTTTCTCAGCAGGGAAAGCAAATGTGCCTTCCTAAGACTTATCTGTTGCTTCCTTAATACCTTATTCAAAATCATGCATATATTTTCATTTGTTTGTGATAGGCATAGAACTGGGAAGTCCCCATTCATCCCTACTGCTCTCAACATAATATCTAACAAGGTTGACAGGTCTTGTAATTTGTTTGCTGCTTCTATTCTTTCGTTTCTTTTTCTTCAGTTCACAAAAGAGCTGTATTCCAACTCCTGTCACTTTTTGTGTGCTAAACTCACTTCAAGCGAACCTACATTTAAATCTTAAATCTTCTCCTCTGAATTAAAAGGTGACTGCACTTACATGAATAGATTTTGAGGATGAAAATAATAAGCTTCAGTAGCTTAAAATTTCATTGCCTAAATCTGTTAATACGTACTAATTCTAAGCACTCCAGTGCTGATTTAAGATCTTACTAGGAGCCTTTTTAGAGAGATTGCAGAATGGGTGCAGGGGTACTAGGCACATGGGCAAGTCTGGCCATTAAATAATTCTTCAGATTAAAAAGAAAAGCAAAAAGGCTCTGTGGGGCCTGAAGACTCTTGCTTAAAATGTGCCTGGGGTTGAAAAATCATTCCAGCAGTCTATGATTGCCGCAAGCATCCAAATGCCTTAAGAAGAGGTTGCAGCTGCTTTATGGGGTGCGTAGCTTGATGGAAGATGCTGCTGTCAAACCTCCAAGTATGCATTTGCATTGCGTGGGAGTGTCACCCTGGCTGTACAAACTTGAATTAAGGGTTTAAAGTATTATGTTTTGGGTGGGAGGGAGCAGAGGAGAAGAGGAATTTAGAACTTTGGCCACATATAGAATTTAGGCCCAAAAGTTGCCTCTTAGCGCTCTGCCATTTTCCTTGTTTAAATTCAGTGAGATGTAAAGGCAAGAGGAATAATTAGGTGATGAGTTGCTGCATGAAAATTTCGAGGAGGAGTTTCTCGTTTGTGGCTCTGTGTCAAGAGCTTTCTTACTATGTGACTGTTTCATAAAATGAGTGGAGAAATGGTTGAAAATGTGGGGATATTGAAGATGAACACAGTAAACAGATTGTTTACCCTGTGTGACTGCTCTGCCCATGCCCTGAACACCAAATCCTGTCAGGCTCTGGGCACCTTGGAGCTACTAGTGGAGTAGGAGAGCTGCTGCTAAAAATCCCAACTTGCTTTATAGGTTTCCTGGCACCTTTCAGCAGTGGACTGAGGAAGAATATTCCAGACTTGTTGGAACAGAGTGGTCTATGACTGCATGGAAAAAATTCTTCCAGCCATACCATGACTGGAGATAGGGTGTGTCCTGTGCAGCTTGGGATGGGAAAGATTGTTTCCTGGAGGCAATCATCGTCCTCCCGCGGCTGCCTCTCCCCAGAGTGAGCTCAGAGGCGCGTGTAGGAGGAGACCCATTCATCATGGCCCAGGTCTGCTGTCAGAGCACGCTCCTGTGTGTGGCTGTAAGATCTGCCTTGGAGCTGTGCTCCTCTAATCCGTCCACGCTCTGCCTGCGGAATGCAGCCTTTGTGCTTGACATCATGGTGCCCTGCTTGGTCTTGCATGCAGAGGAGCAAGGCAGTCTTCCATCTTCCTTGTGTCTCATTTCCATGGCAATAATGAATGAATCCAGCATTTTAAAGATTGGAAAGGATTTAGACCTAGCTGTGCATTCATTTTGGATTTTCTTATTTGTGATTTCTCAAGGTGCAAGTTTTAAAAAAATAAATCAAGAAGGTACATATTTCCCTATCTGGTCACTAGTAATGAAATATCAAACTTAATCTTTTAATTGTTAGTAGGTCATACTTCCAGACATTTGTCTTAATGCTTGGTTCCATGTTTAATAGATGATGGGTAAAAAAAAAGTGGGCTGTTTCATGATCCTTTGCAGGGCTAGGAGTTGGGCTCAGTGTTTCTTCTGGATACCTTCTTCCAACTCATCCTCTCATTCTGTGATCATTTATTCAGTATTTGGGGAAAGTCAGTCCAGATTTAAAGTGTCTGTTCCAGTGCACTTCACCTCTGAGCTGCATGATTTGCTCCTAACCAAGGACTTTGTGCAGCATGGAGGATCGTGGTATCAGAGATAACAAGGCAGACTACACTATAGTATTTCCCTCCCTTTTCCTTTTATGCTTTCATAAACCAGAGGAATGTTTCCCCTTGTGTTTCTTGAAGGAATCAGTGAGTAACTTCAGGAAAATAAAATTATTTTCTTGGAAGACATAGGGCTTAAACCTAATACTGAAGCAGCAGGTGAAAAATCATAGTGAAGCTGGTTTTAATATGGGAAGTGGAGAATGCGTAATTGAAACAGTATGCTGATGAAAAGGCATTATGCAAAGCTGTCAGAAGTCATTATAATACACTAATTAACACTCTTTGCACCTTAGCTTATGCTGTTGTGTGCTAATATTTCTTCCTCTTTTGCCTGTTATATTCCTTAACCTTTTTTGCAAGTGTTTGGAGGTAGGCAGCAGTATTTCCCGTATTTTGCTCTTTTAAATGCTTTGTTAGAAAAACCTGTCACCTGTATAATATGGATTTTCCTCTTGATAGCAATTTAATGTGTGTGCTTGGGTTTTTGTTTTCCTAATGCTTAAAACAGATTATACCATAGATTGTATTTCATTCTAAACAGATAATGTCAGATTGTAAAGGGAAAACTTTATTCTGGGCAGATACTTTCCCTTGCTTGGGGCTTATCTCCCTCATGTCGTGAGCCTTTCCTGGAGAAAGCCTCCTGAACATAACAAATTGAAACAGCTCCATAGATCTTCATACCTCACAGGACTTCTGGGAATGCTTCAGTGTGCAATCACACTGCTTAAAATGCCATCATAGGGTTTATGCACTACCTGAGGAAATAACAGCTTAGGCGATAGGTAGGGCAGGAGTTGGTTCCATAAGTGAATTTCATCCAGTGCACTAAATTTAGCTAATAATGCTTTAGACTGATTACCATGATCTTTACATACTTATGAATTTTGGCACTGCTGCTCTTCTATTCTCCCTAGCACATCTATGTACCGTGAAGTTTAATGCCTGCTATGGATTTTCAGTGCCTTTCTAGGCTCCAAAATACAAAAGGCAGGGCATAAGCTGATGCCCAGCCGTTCCTAACATGCCCATGCTTTGCGAGGTTCATTTGATAAGCCCTCCATCTCCAGATGTGCCAGCTGATTCCAAGGACTGACAGGGCTTCCTGCTGCTCAGGTATGTTTATCCATCTGCATAAACCTTACCTCAGTTAATATTTTTGGAATGGAAGAATCAAAAATTAAAGATGAAAATGGGGAAAGTACCATGTGTTGAAGTAAATCTGGGATGAGAACAAACACAGTGAAATCAGACTCCTGTTTCTCTCACTGGTGATGGATTTGAGATGGGAGCAGTTCTTTCAGTCCTGAAGAATTCTGCTTTTTTCCAAGGCCAAACATGGAAAACTTTAGTACAGCAGGGGGAAAAGCTCTCAACAGAAGATTCTGTTTATGGAAACCGTTGTGCAATCCATGACTGTCAGGGCTTTTCTTGCTCCAGTGTGCATGCCCACATACACGTCCCTGCTGAAAAATACCATTTACAGTTTAGTGCCTTAGGCACATCTCCAGTGTAGTGAACATGTATAATTTCTAACATAATATTATGTGGTAACTGTTGGCAAACTGTTCACTCCATGATGGAAGTCAGCTTAGATTAATTACTTCTTGATGTTAGGAAATGGCAGCTCTGAGAGGTACAAGCTGTCCCTTGTGCTTCAGAGGCAAGTTACTGTCACGTCTGGGCTAGTTCCTCCTGTAAGTCACTGCCTTGGATGATCTGGGAACACACAAGTCTATCAGAGGATGCTGCTGGGGCAGGGTGTGGATACCAGGCAGGGAACAAGGTCTGACCTGTGAAGGGGTAGCCTGGGGGAAAGTGGTCACTTCCACTTAGGGGTGCTGCTGGAAGGGTGGTTTTTCCTCGGGCTATGGTTGCTATGATCTATTCCTGAACTTTGACACTGATTTTGAAATTGTGTTTCCTCCTCCTTAAGCTCTTTGTGTAATCCTGTGAGAAATCTCTAGATATGCATCAGTCCTAGTGCTGCTTCAGGACTTCATGATTTCCCAGGATCCTGGGGATAAAGTGGAACCTTCTGCCTAGGATCCCTTCTTCACAGAGTTTAGCAAAATATGTTTGACATAGTTGGAATTTTGCAAAAGCACAAAAGGGCAAGTTTTGGCTGTTTGTGAACAGCGACCCTGAAAGCCAGGCCTTTTGCTCCATGCAGAAATATATAAATAACACTTTTGTAAAAGCCTTTTGGTTTGCTCTCCAAGGTTGTGTCTTCATAATAGCTCTTCCCTAGATTTGCTCTCAGTTTACAGATCTACTTGAGTTGTAAGAGTAGGGCAAAAAATTACTTAGATCCTCATCTTCTCTTTTAATTTAACCAGAATGATTTCTGTTGTGAGACAGTCCTGCAGTTTTAATTTGGAAGGTCTTTGGTGCCTTGAATAACACATATAATCTGAATTATACCTGTAAATTATAACTATGTTGGAATCATCTTTATCTTTTAAATAAAATCTATTTGATTTGCTCAAGTTCCTTTTTAATACCAGATTGCTTTCTGTGTCTGCCATTTTAGATCGAGTGGTTTGCTTTTCTGCTGTCAAGGCTTGCCACTCCATTGTTATTATTGGCAGTTCTGGAACACTTTTAATGTCTACTCAGTAAATTGAACATTTATCGAGGTTGTTTTCCACAACTGCTAATACAGTGCGTCATCCCAGTTATTTCCCATTTTAATGTGTATTTGAGTCAGAAAATAATGGGATTTGCCTGGGCAAACCTGATTCGTTTTCCTTTGCTTAGTAAATATACTGTACCTAAAAAATACAGGATATGTTCAAGTAAGGAACCAATAACAAAGGACATTAATATTGAATCTCTGAGATGGAACTTGTAGGTATGTAGCATGCTGCCTGATGTGAGAAGCTAGCTTTTCAAATATGCTCTAAGTACAAGAACTGTTTTTTTTCCTGGCCAGACTATGCTCTCCACTTGTAAAAATTATTTATTCCTTCCTTTTTTTTTTATTTGGTAGAAAAGAAACTACTTAACGCTAACACTAGAAGATTTGTGCTTATATGACAAGAGGGGAATGGCTTTAAACTGACAGAGGGCAGGGTTAGCTTGGATATTAGGAAGAAATTCTTCACTTTGAGGGTGACTGAACAGGTTGCCCAGAGAGGTTGTGGACTCCCCATCCCTGGAACTGTTCAAGGCCAGGTTGGATGGAGCTTGGAGCAACTTGATGTAGTGAAAGGTGTCCCCTGCCCATGGCAGGGGGTTGGAATAAGATGATTTGTAAGGTCCTTTCCAACCGGAACCATTCTGTGATTCTGAGGAATCTATCAGGCAGTCAACAAGAGTTTTCTAAATCTCACTCTATTACTTTCAGTAGCACTGTCAGATATTTATAGTAAAAGCAATTATGTTTGGTGGGGGTGGTGGTGATGGGGACAGACAGGATGGAAAGCGGTTATAAAATGCCTTTTCTCACAAATGGTGGATGTCAAACAAAATATAAAATCTAAAGGTGCCATGTAAGCTCTGTTCTCAGAACCTTTGTTTGGGAGACATGCGTTTTACTGACAGCTTATGACAGAAAGCTTACATTTCCCAGGGTGGGCTGAAATGTGTCTGAAACGGATGGCAGTCAATCTCAGCCATTCACATCTCTGGTTTTCACATTTTGATGCAGCTAGAATGAAATGAAAAAAGCTCTAAAGAAGCACAAATGAAGTAATTGGAACCTAATCACGCTTAATTATTAGGCATGTGTTTAATTTTAGGCATATAAATAGGCCTGCTGAAGGGAAAAGGACATATTCATTTCATTGCCTAAAAGGACTTTTGTCATATGTACACTCTTTAAGTAGTTGGATGTTTCTGATATTTTAGCAGAAGGATCCTTATAGTCATCCAGTTACACAGGATTTTTTCTTAACTAGGCTTTAACTCTTTATTAGAGTTAGTTAAATAGGCTTTAACCTTTCCCCCGAGAATAAATAACCTGATAATGGGATTACCAAAATTGATAATGTAGCCATGTTTCATTGCCTTAGTTAGGGGTTATAGCAAGGTATACAACCACTTGTTTTCCCCTTTTTATTTACATTTGTGTTTTTCATCCTTCTTTGTCCCCAGTGCAAAAGGGGGCACGTGTTCCTCACCGTCAGCATTAATGAGCCTTTGATGCCATTGCTAAATGTAGCAGGTGGGGGCAACTTATCCTTGGTTTCTGTTAATGATTGCACATGGCATTACTAATTTCTCATGTAGAGAGGACCTGTTGATATACTTTTATATGTTATCCCAACTGGATGCTCATTTTTGCCCAAGGAGAGTAATTTTTCTGGCACTAGAAGTCTGACCCAAATAGAGAAGTTTTCCTTCCTATGTTATACATTGACACAGGTGGAACTTCTACATGAATGTATCTTCCTGCTTGGAGTGTCCACGTTAGAGCTGGTTACATAATTAGATTAATAGAAACATGTATCTTCATGCCATCATAGGAAAAATTACTTAAACAATAAAGAAATATATTTTTCACCGTAAAAGCTAAGAGTTTTAAACATCTTTTTGTGTATGTGGCACTAAAGGGATGGTATTTTAAGTGGATGCTTTCTGTTTGCAGTATGTATTGTTAGAGCAGAAGTGTGTTGCATTTGAGCTTAGACTTAGATCTGCTTTTTACCTCCAGAGATATATAGCATAAGTTTTCACATCTGAGAATTCATCTGTGCTGACATTCTCATTTTTAACTCGTTAGGAGCCTCTAGAGCAGTGAGGCTGAGGTATGCTTTGTGGTCCTGAATTTATATATCTCTTGGGTAACAGTAGAGCCTTGAAAGCTCCAGAGAACTGAGATTCAAAGATCATGGCAAGCCAAAAGGTTGACTAAAATCATGTGTCCCTGCACCTAACCCCACCACCCCAGTCATTTTCAATTGTTCGTAGCCATATGCTTTTCAGTCTTGTTCAATAACAGGTTTGCAGACCTTTGACATCTCTATTTAAAAATGAACTGACAGCTTTCCAGCAACAGCTGGTGAAAGGCACTTCTAACTGTTCATTATGAAATGGATTAAAAAAAAGCACGTAGTTTCATATTTCCTACTTCGTCTCCAAGTTCAAACTGATATTTACTGAATTTTTTGTTTCTGCTTGACATAGATTCAGCTTATCTGTAATATGTGCTTTTTACTTTACTAAACATTTCCTTATGTGGGAAGTGTGAAACCAACAGTCTTGGCATGGTGTGTCAGCATGGTGTGTCAGCATTCTGAGTAAATTTTATAATTGGTTGAATTGCTTTTAAAATGTTACCTACAATAATTTCCTCACATGCTGCATCTCCAATTTTTCAATACAGTTCAAAGAGACCACATGGTTGATTGCAATTTGAATTGTTTTTCAATTTAAACATAGCAAATTGAAATCTAACTTGGGGCATCCCATTGAAATACAGTAGCAACTACTGGTAATATTGCCCTCTAAATTGCTTCAGAAATAAATAAATAGGTCAATTTCTCATTCATATTCCTAGTTAATCTCGGCAGCCAGGTATAGAGGGAAAGTCAGGGCTTTTCTGGAGTCTGCTGGCAAAGGTTGTAACAAGGAAATAGTTTCTTAACATAAAAGCCTGTCCACATGCTTACACATTACTAAATGCAAGTTTTAAAGCTAATTTCCATTTCAGTATTCAGATATTTCCTTAGACTGATGGCTGGAGTTTTCTTAATAATTTGAAGTACACGGCTGTGTGTTTATGAAAAATCTGAAGCCTTAAATTTGCAGTAATGGCAGTAATCATCATCTAAGCAAAAAGCATTCATCTCCCTGCTCTGATCTTCAACCACTACTATCATGCTATTGAAAGCTCCCCAAATATGTCAATTTGCTTTCAGACTTTGATCCCTGACTCTTCTCGTGAGTTCCCCCAGGGCAAAATTCCACTTCCCTGACCATCTTGTATGTAAATTGTTTTCAAATGAGTGAATTAATCAACATTGCAGAACCTTAATTGAAAATACAACTGATGATGCATGTCAGTTCATTCAAGTTAGAAATATATTTTAATTTTCATGTTCCCCAGAGCAATTAGCATTTCTTACTTTAACTTTTCAACCCTTCAAAATTACATAAGGATTTTAACCTGAAAAATGCTGAAATTACCATTGTCAAATGCCAACTTTTAACTTCCCTTCTGTTAAACGCCGTGAAAACATTTTAAGAAATTTTCATCAAAAAATTTCAAAGACAGATAAGGAAGAAGCTCCTACCAGGAGATAAATGATGGTGGTAGCCGTGCCAAGGGGTAGCCTGGTGGCTATCACAGACAAACATTTGAGGTTGAGTATTTGACTTTTTTTCCTCTACAGGTGTACCTGCAGTTTGTTGCTAATGTAGTTGTTACTGTTGGCCTCAAGTAATGCCTTCCCCACCTTTTTCAGGATATTAAATGAATAAAGTGGTTCATGTGATTCAAACAGCTGTACTAGGAAGAAGGTGGGGGTTTTTTAAACTATTCTTATTTTTAAATTGAAGAGCTTATTAAAAAAGAAACACTTCAGCAAGTTAAATTACTTAATGCTGCACATCCTTGGAACCCTAATCACTTCCAGATGGAGCAATTCATACTTCTAAGAGAGCACTAATTTTAAAGTGAATCGGGGGTTTGGGTATCTGCATCTTAGAGCACCCTTGTACATTGCAGAGCCAAAGCCCTTAAAAAATTAAGCAATCTAGTTTTGAAAAGAAGTACTTTATTTTTAAACTTTATTTAAGTAGCTCCCATTAAAACCAGATTTTATTTCCTGCTGCTGTTCATATGGTACTTATATGCATTCTTTTGAAAATGCAGTAAACAGAGGCAGGAGAGTGGGAAATGTAATTTGGTGAAATACCTTTGGAAAGGCAACCTGTGTGTAGGTGAAAGTGAGAGAAGTTTATATGTGCCATTCAGGGTGCTTCATAATAATTGCTGTTTTTGCAAGGAATCTTCTGTTTCTCCTCACACATCCTGTTTCTAAATCCCATTTTCAAGTTCTCTTTTACAGTTAATTGCTTTCAATACCTAACCCATTTCTTTTTGTCTTGTGGGCTTGAGGAAATGAACACACCACTCACTGTTGCAGTGTTCAGACATCCTCCCCATAAAATCAATGTGAAATCAGTGTCGTGACTTGCTTCTTGGCCTCTTGGGGCAATTTCTTACAACAGCGACAATTTCTTAGTGATCTAAACACAATGTAGTGGAATCTTTTCCCCAGCAGTGTAACACGGGCTCATATTCCATGGAAAAGGGGTTGAGTATAGTGGTGTTTGTTGCTCAGAGCTGTAACTATCCTTAGAGAGTGGGGAAAGAGACTCTGTCTCTGCAGTTGAAAAGAAAACTTAGTAAATTTCAAGCAAATACAACTTCTACAGATAATTCAATTTGAAATTTTAGCTGTTCCTAATTGGAAATGTCATATTTCTTTCAGTGAGTGTGATTTCAAAAGATGGATTCATGGTTAGCACAACGGCTCATTTCTGTTTCATTGCTTAGCAGACAAAAGGAAAGAACAGTACAGCTTATCTAATACTTAAAATAAGTCTAGAAAATGCTAAATTGTGTGTTCATTTTGCTGTACAGATATATGTAAAAATTTTCATTTGGAGTTCTGTATAATTTGCTTTTTCTTTTAGGGTCAGTGGAGGATAGGCTGGGAAACATGGTAAATCATGGAAAATTATAGATATCATTTTTCTCTTTGTGCTCAGAAGAAAAAAGGGGAAGCAGCAGGGAGGTTGTACTGGGATAAACCAGGCTGTAAGGACCAAGTGAATCATGCCACATTCACTGGCATGTTGATACCGAGATAACACCAAGTATGTGTCATCATTTCTTACCTTGTGACTTTTTCTGTTTGTGTGGTTATTTCTTGGACAGCCAAAGGCAGGTTCCAAATCACACCCTGTTGTCCCTAAAGATGATCCAAAGGGCTGGCACTGGAACCAGCCCGGGACATGCCAGCAGCGGAGTGTTTGAGTAACTGTGTCATCGCTTCCAGTAGCCAAAGGAAAAGCTGCAGCACAGAGCATGCGGCTCTCAGCCCATGTGTGGTGCTTTCCAGCCCTCCTTTAACAAGCACCATTGTCACTTCCCCTGGAGACAGAGGTTTTATTTAATAAAGAGTTCTCTTAGAAAAGAAAAAAGGTGCATTTTATCATGTTTTGTGCTGCTCAGAGGTGTTTATATTTGCTTTGAAGTCAGTTGAATCCTGAAACAAGTCTGGATTCTCTCCATCTTTCCTCCCTACCTGCAGCCATAGTAATTTCTGTAGACATTTTATTGTTAAATATCAAGATATTGTAATTATCCATAAATTTACATTCCACATTTTCCCATCAGAGACTGTCACAGAAAACCTAATTCTTAAAATATATCGTAGATCAAAATACAGTGTATAAATTTTAGGGAGTTCAGTTGTTCTATGATTGTAGGCTAAGAATTTTTCCTACCATGACAATGAGTTTTTAAGTTGTAAATGCAACCTATTTTCATTATCATTTATTTGCAATTAATTTCTGAAAGCTACATTTTCGGTCATTACTGTGTGTCTGTGATGAACTCCAGTTACTGGAACATACACATGGAACATTTTTGCTCATTATGAATTTATTAAATATTACTTGAGCAAAGCAGGAGAGATTTTTTACAATTTTCATGCTACAATAATTGAGTGCTAATAACTTTAATATTGGGAAGAGTAAATGAAAAGAGCAATGTTATGAAATACCACTGTGACAGAAATTACCAGCTCATAAGAAAACATGTAAATCCATGGTATTAATGTTTGGCCCTCTCAGTTGTTGGAAATATTCCTCATTTTTGGGTTGTTGTTGGAAGTTTTCTTCTATCAAAGGTTTATATCAAAACCAGAAGTGTGTGCCTTAATATATATTTACCAAATATATTTATAAAAGCTGACACTGTAAAATGATCTAAAGCAAAACCCTTTTTTTTCTGGAGCAGGTCATACTCTCGGGACACAAGATTTTACAGTGGCATGGGTTGGTGCAGCATAGAATTTACAGACTTGAAAATTTGCTACTGCTCATTTTATGAAAGCTAGATTACAAATGAAAGACTATGTATTCATGTGATATGCAAAGCCTAGGCCTGCCTTGCCAGCTGGTCAGCTGCCAGGTATAAATTATGCTGTAGGTATTTTCATGTAGAATATGGATAACATACTGCAATTTCTGTGTTTAATTTATTAAAGTACAGTGAAAAGCAATATATAGTCAGCATTTGTGTCCTTTAACTGCACACTAGGCATATGCTTTTGTTCTAAATGTAATCAAAATTATGGTATCTCAGATACCACTTAATGAAATCCATTGGCAAAAGCTGCAGTTTTTATTGTGATGACTATATTTTTTACATGTCTTTAAACTAAATGGTGTTGCTGTTACTGCTGATTTTGGAGGCAACGTTCTTTTCCTTGCAGCATGGTGCACAGCTATTTGTGGAACAGGGAATGTGGTAAGGTTGGTAGTAATCCCACTCTTCAGGTTCGTACTAATAGCAGGGAAATAAATCAAAATCATTACTCTGATGCTCTTCCACATATTTCTAACACCTGCTCCAGGGGTGGCCATGGATAAGTTCTTAAGTAGTCCCACGGGTCAGTGTAAAGTGCCTTCATCTGTATTGGCAGCAGTTTCCTTGTGTTGAGAGAACAGGCACAGACTCTCTTGGAAGATCATTACAGCGTAGGATATGTGGCTCAGTATAGTTTAAAAAAAATCCACATCCAGGTCTTCCATTTGGACTCAGTACAGGTATAGGGAGTAGAAAATTATTGCATGATGCCTTCCTCCTTCCTAAAGTAGCTTAAAAGCTGATGCAAAGTTATCTTTGAAGATTCAAACACCAATTAAAGCAGTAGCAACATAATGAGTCATTACAGCGTACTGTATTTTAATGACCTGAAGAGCTAAATCTTCTTTTTCATCTTTGACCACGTCTCCACGTATTTTATTTCAGTCTGAAATGCAAGACATTTAAATGGTTTTCAAAAGCTGGGCATCTACTCTTGGGGGCCAGCATGTCTTTATTTTAGCTAGTCCATAAGGAAGTTTGAGTTTTAGGGAAATATTTATGCAATAAATATTGATACCAATATTTATTGTTAACTGTTATTGTCTGATCTTTGCTGCATAAAGAAGGTCATGTATAATTTTTAAAATTCCTTTAAAATTTGCTTAGTATTCCATGAATGAGGATATAAGCTCTGTCCAAAGAAGAAGGTTTATCTTGTGGTCCTGATACACAATAAAAAAACCCAACTATGTTTTGTAGTCAGGGCAAGATTTGGATGCTGACCCAAAATCTGTGGACTTCTCTAGCCTCTGTATAGTGAATTAGAACCCCAAATATTTTTATAGCTATAACCTTGAGCAGTTGTTTTGGGATAGATACCAATAAATATAATGGGTCCACTGGGAAGAGACAGAGCATTTTCAGATTTATGAAGGGGAAAAAATCAATAGTCTCCCTGAGGCTGTATAAGTCATGAGCAGCACCGGTAGTTTTATGCAAAGTTGACAATATCATGAAATATAAACCCTTGTTTTGGAATTTTACCAGGAATTAAAGTGGCATTAAAAAGAAAAGTAAATGTTTTGGCGTATGGATTAAGAAGGTGGTTTGTATTTCTTATCATTTTGCACTGCAAATTCCTTTCAACTGAGCAATAAAAGATGGTTCAGAAAAGATTTAAGAAGAGGTTGGTTCTCAGTCCACATGTCTCATCTGAATTATGTCTTTCACCACCCCCTATTAAATGCATCTGTCTCTGAGGAATGCTCATTCTGTGAATGGCAGGTCACTGGGACTGCTCTTTAGCTAGCTGGAGGTAATGGAATTAGGAATAGATGCCGATTTTGAAACGGTTGTATGTGCTATTCACTTAATGCAAAGCAATAACAATTAAATTGCAAATAGTCACATCTACATACACAACAGTTTTGAGAAGTCATCTGGTTGTTCCCAAGTCTCCCTGACTGATTGTCCTCCTCTGCACATGCAGGTTTGGTTTTCAGGTTGTTGGTGGGTTTTGTCACAAAAAACAGGGAGAAGAAAAAGGAAATGCACTCAAGTTGAGGGATATGTACCTATATATAAAAACATCAACTCTTACATGAGTAACACAAATCGCACTGTGGCAGGAATTAATGTGTATGTATTGGAAATTGTACTTCTGTCTTTGAAGGATTACTTCTGTAAGAGTGACCTGCATTTGTGAGTGAACCAAAGGGGAAATAATTCTGTACTGAAAACATTGTGGTTCAGTGCTGTCCTTTCAAGTACAAGTCCAATTTACAAACAGTCTTTTTCTGTTACTACCCCATCAGCATTTTTAAAACGATCATTTTTCATTTTCCCATATACATCGTAACATATCCAAAGAGTAACATTGTCCATAGGTGTTTCACTTCTTGTTGCTTTTAAAAGTCTGTTGGTAAGGAATTTGGGATGACTGCTTATGGTACTCCATCATGTTGTGATTGTGTTGTGTTGTTTGAAGACCAGGCAGATTACATTGAGGAAGTTTCATATTTATTTTACCTCAGTATGCTAGAAATTTATATACCACAGAAAAGATCACACATAAGAATATAGGGGATGTTACATTGAGAAGTATTGAGAAGTGTTATATTTCTGCTGTTCCCCAGAAGAGAACGAGTTGTTGCTGCTGGAAACCTGAGACGCTTAAGAGCATGTGAAAGATTTTCCACTCTTTATCTACAGTATAAAAAACTTAAAGGAGATACTTGTTTTACATGTGGACTGGAAGAGAATCCTGCTTACTCCTGGAAGAGAATCCTGCTTACTCCTTGTTAGTTATGCTAATAGATGTATAAATAAGGCCTTTGCAATCTACACTGGCATCTGTGCAGCAGCTTTCTGGTTGGAGCTCGAGGCTGGGTTGCCCAAGCAGGAGCCGCTGGCTCTGCCTGTGCAGGTCGGTTCATGTGGCCAAACCTCCTCCCTCTGCCTCCTGTCCCCCGCAGCCTTTGAGGTGGGCAAGGAGGGCTGGATGTTCGACGTGTTCTCCTCCATGGTCCCAGCCAGCTGTGTTGTGAACAGAGGGTAGCTGTGTGTCTTCCCATGTGAACGGTGTGTTAGAAACATATGGGAACCTGTGCTCGGGTGCAGTCCTTGGCCAGACGGGCTTTGCAGGGCTGGCTGCTTCCACTGCCAGCTGTGATGCTCGCCCATCCTTCCTGCCTTGGCTTTGCAGAGGGGAGGGTACAGGAATTCTGCACTTCCCATCTCAGGGTTTGGCCATGTCTGTGGTCCAGAAGATTGAATTGTATCAGGCTTTGTTTTAAATGTAGTACCCACCTGTAGTTTTTAAAATGGAAAAAAAAAAAAAGAAGAAGAGAAAAAGTTTCAGCTGTTTGGGACACGCACACAGTTTGGATATGCACAAGTGGAAATAAATTTAAACATGCAGCCCCAAAGTAAACAGATATGACTGTGAATATACACAGGGAACAGATTAGTTGAGCTTTACACAGTCATTTTTCAAGTTAAACATGCTTTAATGTAAGCCATAAATTTCATCATATGAATATTTTTATGAGCTGCATTTCATCCATTTATTATTCTGGTGTTCCAGATAGTGACAACAGGTAAATACAGTGCCAGTTCGCCTGCGTGTTGAGTCACCGGGAGCCTTCTCTCTCCTACACATTGTTTGAGCAAGGGTAACAAATTACTGGTATCGCTTCAGACATATCTCAGTGAGATTTTTATTTGACAGTGCAGCTGCCATGATTTCATGCATTAGTCCAGGCTGCACATTTCTGAATTCAGGTTCAAGGTGGAGCTTCTAGTTTTGAGGATTCAAATCTGTAATGGCAGCTTCTTCACAGTATTTTCACCTGTTTTGGGTCAGATTTTACATTTACTTGGATCTTGACTCTCAGTTTGTAAATTAAAATAATTTCTAAATCTGTAAGACTGTAGTGCTCGTGAAGCAATGAAATACATTGACAGTAACATACATTCGAATAATTGGCTATAGATTTCAGACAGATTGTTGTGCATGTGCCATATTACATGCACCTGTGTTATTAAAAAAAGTCTGGAGTGACTAAGAACCTTTTGAGAAACAGGGTTGTGAAAGAGAACTCTGCCATAGTCTGCCTTGGGCAAACAAAATCTCAACTCCACAAGAATATTCAGGTGAGGATGTGGTGTCTGCTGGGGACACAAAGGCCTGCTAAGGACCAGATTCGTGCTGTCTGTCTTTGGGTGCTTAACTGAGGGATCTGCGTTTAGGAGTCTGCAGATGTGAATGAAGGAGGCACACCCACCTCGCCCTCCTTCCTCCTGAGGAAGGACAGCTAAGTTAATAATTTACGCATATTTGTGAAGTGTCTGATGGATAAATGCCACCATTAAGCATGGGCAAAAGACAGCTCCTTATTGCAAAAGTGCTTTCAGAGGATGGCAGTACATGTTGGACATTATGTATTTAACCAAACCTGTTTTCTGTAATCATTAATTTGGAATGACATATGTTTTTCTGATATGGAACCCACCTTGGAAAGATGTCTTATACGCATCAAAGAGCTAGTAAGTGCAAAAAACTACTGTACAAGTAACTTCTTATCCACTATATTGGTGCTTTATACATACAACTAAATGTTCTGTATCTTTAGAAGGCAGTTTAGTATTTTTCCTACGTGTACCTGAGAAGTAACAGTCTCTTGAAAGCTTTACTGCAGAGAAGTAGATCACAGCACAGTCCAAGAGCCAATGCAGCTTCCTAAGTTTGCTTTTCCTGTTTCAATCTTATTAGTATTTTCATCACTAACTTAAAATTAATCAAGGCAGACAAGTCCTTGCAGCCATGAAGCAAAGTGCTGGAAGCAGTTATTGCCTTTGTGAGTGCTGTACCATAGCAACCCTGTTTGTGGCATGTATCAAAGCACTGCAATTTGAATTTTGGGAGATGAAGGAACTAGCTCTAGTGTTAGAAACCTTAATCTGCAAATGGTATAGAGCTTTGAATGTGGAGTGACCTTGTTTGCCAGGCGAGACGCCGTGAGTATAGTAGCTTTCTAATTCTTTTCCAAGAGTAATGACATCTCTCATCCGTGTGTTGATGACAAAATTGCCATGTTTCTAGAAAAGGGATTGTATTGTATCATGTAATCTTTTTCTCTGTCTTCACTCAGAAAGAGATTATATTTGCTTCAAAACATCATAGTAACAAGAAACTGATTCAGTCAATTTGAGAATAACAATCTCTGCTCCACATACCCGAACTTTTTTTTGATTGTTATTCATTCCTTTATGCAGTGAAATCCACCATTGCCTTTGCTCATTGCAGCTTCTTATATCTTCTACTAGTGCTACACTTAGAGATTTTGTCATGCCAATTCAAATAAAAATTATATGCTGAATTGGAAATGCTTTATGGTCCTCACAGTGGATAAAATATGTTAATTTGTGTAAATGCTCCTCTGAGTGCAGATGCTTGCACTGAAAGCATGCTTATCTTAAAAGCCGCATGTCTTTCATTCTTTTATATGCACAGTTTATTTTTTTAATATGTCTAATATTTCAGAAGAGTTTCTATGTGAGATATTGGGAGCTAAGTGGAAAAAAAAAAAACCTCCTTGGTTTTTCATAAATATTCATGGTTTCATAGAAAATCTTGTAACTGAATTGCTATTTTCTTTTGAGGTTTTTTGTGTCCTTCCCCTTTCCCCCCTTTTTTCCCCCCTTCCTTTATGCTTCATTTCATTGCTATAGATTAACAAATTAAGAATGCTAGGTTGGCTGTGCCATTATATGCTTGACATCAAATCTGGAATGTGAAGTGTTAGTCTGCTCACTTTTGTTACACGCGTTTTATGTATCTTAATAATGTGTGATAACACACAAGTGAATTAAGCAGAGTTAATATGATGAACTATGTACTTTCAAGGTTTAGAGTATAAGCTGAACCATTTATTTGTGTGTCAGAGCTATTTAGCTTATGATAGAAATATAGGCACATTGCCTTTGAAGTCAGCAACCACAATATTGCATTATAGGTTAATTATGAAGGAAAACTCGGTAAGAAACTTATTTTGGAAGTACTTCTGTTTGAATGCTCCTTATTGAAAAAGATTCCTGTCAGAATTCACCTGTTAAATTCATATTCTGAATCCAATGGTCATTTAATTTTAAGTGATACTACAGCTTGGTTCACAGGCACAGGTATGAGAATAGACTAATTCTGTTTCAATGGAAGTGGCTTTTGTTTTATCAGATTCAATATTTTTTCTCATTGATGAGATGTCATCTTGGTCTTCCTGTTTTAAGTGGAACCTCTTTAACTTGAGTGAATTGGCAGAGGTGATGCCAGGTAAAGCAGAAATAAATGTCTGCTACCAACAGCAGAGCAGTACCATTGCAAATACTGACCTGTTAGAAAAACATGTGCAGCAAAATACATGGATACATTTTCCTTACAACAAAATATGGGCATATGTAATATTATAATCATTAAATATTAATTTCTTAGGTTTTCAGGTCTACACCTGCTGTAAATCGGTGCACTATATAATACATAAAAGATGGATGGTGTAGTGTGGCAAGAGTAATGAATTTCACTTTTCCTGCTATGAAACCCACAGAGCCTGGTAGGAACTGATCATAAATAAATGCCCAGTCAACAGCAATGTCAGTCCCTGTAAGGGGAACTTTGGGGTAGATAAATCAAATATTGTTTAGGATGTTTTTCTCAGTAGGAAAGAAATACACAAGTGCTTTCTGGATGTTATTCACTGCTGATTATTCATTGCACACTTTTATTCCATCTCGTTCACTGAATTTCAATGTATTAGACACTTAAAATTCAGTCAAATGCTGGGGAGAGAGGGTAAAAATGGCAAAGGATGAGGATATTCAAATCTCTCTGGAGAAGTGAGTATATAAAGATGAAAGCTGGCAGTGCACTATAATAGAAGAGACCTGTAGTCCTTTTTCCCTGGTCAATAACTTAGTCAAAAAGACAGCTTTGCATATATTACAAAGATATCCTTTAATAATGTATTTCCCTTTTAGAGATTTACTCTTCTTCCTCAGTCTTTTTTGCCTGTTTTTCACCATGTGCAATTTGCATTCATGTAACATGTTCCTGTTTGAGTAACAGAGACACGTAATGTCATTTATACAACCCACACCTGCCCATGGCTTTCTTTGGGGCAGAGCAGGAATGGCTGTTAAAATCCCAAATTCACTTGTTACTGCTTACCATGGAATGTACTGGATTGGAAAAGTATTGTGGAGAATGCTGTGTTTTAGGTTTTTTGCTGAACTTAAAGTTTCTAATACTGCTTCTAGAAAAGCTAAATAAACAGAAACAGAGGTTACAAATTCAGATAGTTTCTTGTCCTTTCAGTTCTTTATTTTGTATATGGCCATGGGAATGGAAAATCCAGTGATTTGTCCCTGATCACATCTAGGACTGCAATAGAAAGGGACGTCTTGAATCACTGAGCGTAGACAAAGGTGAATTTACAAATAAAGTGTGTGTGCAGTTAAAAAAACCCAACCTGTTCCTATGTTACATGTGCTGGTCGGAAATAAAAATTAATGCTAGTCATTCCTGGAAGCAAATAATATTTAAAAAGTGCTGAACATAGGCTTTACATCCTCTAGCCTCGTGCAGCCTGTACCCAGTGGCATAGAATTTAATGATTCAGTGAGAAGTGAAACCAAGATTCAGATTTATTCCTCTCCTACAGATGAGACACAGTGGAGCGTAGGGCTATTATGGTCGAGTCTGAAGGTCAGCCATACATGTGTGTATTTTCTCACTGTTTCTCTTCATTAGGATTCTTTTTTAGTTTCTAGGTGTTTGAGATTTCTGCCCATTCCAATTTCTTTGGTTAGCATGGTTGAAGCTAGCCGGAGTCTAAGAGACGGAGCTTCCGAGATGATTTACGTATGTAAAGCGTCACAGCAATGATGGCCTTGTCATCAACTCCTCTCTTTCAACAAATAGACCAAATTATATAACCAATATGTGTAAAGAAATTGCCTCCTCCTACTTATTTCAAGTGCTTTTGAGTGGAAAAGGTCCACCAACATTCATGTGAAACACTTAAATAAAATTGCTGTGGCTGTTTGCAGTCAGCTGTGGTGCTACCAAAGAGAGTTGTTGAAATAACTTCAGAAATCCTGCAGATGGTTCTCCTGGCTGTTGAAACCGTAGATTCTGACTTGCTGAAATGCTTGTCTGTGCCATGGCAGATTTGAGGCTCATCTTCCTTGTTATTTTGGTTATGCTTAGTATGTATCTATGAGGTAAAGATGCAGATTATGTGACCCAGCTCACTCTGAAGGCCAGCTCTACGACCTCTTCTAATGTTGAATGCTGCAAGCCTCTGACAACTACCAGTGTAAATTATAACATGAATTTAAACTCTGTCTTCTGTTTGGATTCCGAGTTTCCTTTTTGTTGGAAACATATGTTGCATCACCTTTACTTGAGTTTAGAGCCGGAAAGAAGCATTTCCCCAAAGTCAGCAAAACTGTGGCATGGAGTTAGATGTAGGTTACGAACTCCCATGCCCTGTTGTAATCAGTACACAGGCTGGTGCTGCTGCAGCTGGATGCCAGAGTAAAATAACAACAACAACATCATCAATAAAAGTATCAACTTCCAGTTCAAGTCTTGCATACTGCAAATGCTGAAGTTGATGACACAGGTAATGTCTTTCACCTATAATTATAGTATGGGTTAATATAATATTACATGGATGAGTAAAATGATTAGTTGTACTTTGTTTAAATAAAGATTAATAGCTAAATATGAATAAGCATAAACTGGACTCAGCCAAAGTGATAGGAGAGGTGAAATGCCTCGGCTAACAATATTTTGGATGTATATAAAAGAAATTGTGGAAGATAGTGTGGATATGTGGAAGCGCAAGAATGGGAGGATCCTTTCATCTTAATTAAAAATATTTAAGACCTGAATGGGAAACTTTGAGGGGTTGAAGAGATAGCTGCTAAAAATTCTGCAGTGGATAAATAAATAAAAAACTATTAAAGAGGCTGTTGGGAAGGAAAAAAGGTGTGCAAACCAAGAAGTATGAATTTCATTTGATACTGGAGCAGTGGCAATGTCACTGATAGTTTGAACCATAAAGGATGCAACAAGAAAGAGAAAGAACTGAATTTTTTCCTGTTCATGTTTTTAAGATACTGCTTACCTATCCAGGGTATGATTCCTGGAAATACCTAATGTGGCAAGGGAATGAAGGAAAAGGGGATATAAGATGGCCTGAGAAAAAAATTAGTTCTAGTTTATTCTGCTTTAGTACAATAACAAACGGAAAGGAAATCATGATGTAAAATGAAAGAGCAAGGCAGACATAAGTTAACACATTTAAAGTACTTGATCCAGTTGGTTTAATGTGTTTAAGAGCTCAGTGTATATCCTGATGTGTCTCAGATGAAACGTTCACTGATACGCACTAAAAGAAAATAGATTAAAGACTCAAATATTCAAGGCAAGTATTATTTTTTTTTTAGCTGTGAAATCTGGCTGCCAATGCATAAAGATTTCCTGTTAAGTGAAAACAGAACAAAGGAAAACGGAGATAAAATCTCTTCCATCAAACTCTACTGCATCAAAGCATATAAAGCAAATCTTCCTTTCACATTTGTTTAGTGAATGTTAGTGTCTGAATCTTTGAGGAGACTGGTCCACAAAATGTCATCACCCTTTGTTTTTGCCAATGCTGCCCTGTAGTTTTTCAGGAGGGAAGTGGAGTGGAAGTAAGAATTCCCATACAAGTGGGAATACCACCAGTGTTGTAACCGGGCGCAGGACGAAACATGGGACTGTTACACTTCAGCAATAAACTGCCAAGGCTTCAGAGAGCTTTAATGTCCCCCCAAGTCCTGTCACTGCCATCACACATTTAACCCCTTTGTGCCATCACTCCTGGTTTTGTGCCGTAGGACTTGTGGACAATGGAGCAGCTGCCATTTGCTGGCTCTCCACTACCGGCCTTTGAATCAGACACTTCATGGGCAAAAACGGCAGAGTGAGCGGTGCTCTTTGGAGGAGACAGTTCTGACTTCTGCGCCTGGGTTAGTAACAGTAACNCGCCTGGGTTAGTAACAGTAACATAGGAGATGCCATAAGTATCAAGGAATTCCATATTTAATAATATCACCCTGTATGCCTGTCTGCTTTAAACACCTTAGGCTATTGAAAATCACTCTTGATTTTAGATCATAAAGAATTGTAACCTTTCAATTGTCAGAAAATAGAACATGACTAATATGGAAATATTTGGATATATTACATCTATGCTTTTTTTTTTTACAAATTGTAAACAGAGAAGAAACCAGTGTATTTACTGTAAAAGTGTCTTGAGTTACCATGGTGCTGTATTTTTTTAGTCAGTAGTGACTTTTTTACCCAGAGTCTCCACTCAGATGATCTCAGTATCTAGCTTAGATATGAGGTGACACAACAGAGAATAAGAAACCCCTAGGCCTGGGAAAGGGAGAGGACATTTACATAAAGTAAATGAAGGTCTTTGATTGC
>VYZT01019241.1:33115-133238 GCA_013400735.1 Pomatostomus ruficeps | reverse complement strand
ACAGTCAATCCAAAGTACCTCAAATAAAAGACCTTTCAGACTAAGAACAGCAATTTTTTTTTACTCAGACAGAAATTAGGATAGGGATGCCGAACTGGTGAAGCCACACACGAAGTTGAGAAACAAAAATCCCAAAGTGCTTGTCAGTGTTACATCCCCCTGGGTATACTTAGATTTCCAAGTACTTGGATCTGGCATGCCATGCTGAGGTCTACTCTGTTACTCAAGCCCACGACTGGAAGTTGATCTGGTCCCTTTGGTGTGCAAAGTACTAGGGCAATTAAAATAATGAACAGAGGAAAGACACATATTTCTATGATAGCTTTGTAGGTTAACAAGTGCCACTTTCTTTTCTATGAAATATAAATTTCTATAAAATACACACACACACGTGACTTGTAAGGCTGGGCCTTAAGAGCTTTTTCATACCTTTTCCACTGTTTTACAAGAGCATAGCTAACAGAAGTGTTTGATAGAGTGCAGGATTTTTTTGGGAGACAGCCGAGTCAGTGATCTAATTAAATGTAATTTCATTTGTGGTGAAAACATGCAGTCTTGGCCTAGTACAAGAATTTTCAAACTCACAAAAATTCAACAGAGCTTTCTAAAAGCATCTTTGAAAAACGTTCAGCAGTGGAAGGAAAAAAGATGGAACAGCTACTGCCCCATGGTGCTGGAGAGTTCCTGAAACAGCCAAGTATCAGAATACTTCTGCTTCAGCCAAATAGAAATGCTTCCAAATATATACAAATCATGTACCACAACTTGGCTGGTGCCTCAGCACAGATCATCACAAGAATAAGAGAACTGAAATGAGACCTCAGTGAAGTCCATGTTTGAAAATGTATTTTGGAGCTATTTGAATTGGGAGGTACTGGATCGTGATACAAGAAGAGCCCTTGTCTGACATGTCATCTTGACCCCTTCAGAGACAGAAACTCCAGAAAAACATGTTTCCACACCGTGTGTCATTGAGGTGAAGCTCTCCAGCTTTATTCACTGCACTGTACGGTGTCACCTGATAAGCACCGAAGGACATTTTAAATATCTCAAGAGCAAACTGGATTTTATTGAGGAAAGGAAAGAAATAAAGGATGTAGAATCTCGCTGTTTAAATGAGATTCCTTCTGGCAACACTTATTAAAGTACAGTCCTGTACTTCGGAAATGTCTTCATTTTATTGTAAGGAATATTTTGATCCATTGCATCAGAGACAGTGAATTGCAAGACTATTATACTTCAGGGAATCAAACCCAGACCCAATGAATCCTGTTTCGTAATATATCACTCAGAGGACTGCAGTTCCTGTGGCTTTTTACAACCACTCCTTTTATTAATTATTTGCATTGCAGCGATGGGAGATCAAGAGAGAATAAACTGGGGCACACTGACCCAGCCACTGTATATTTCAAATTTAAAAGAGGAAATAATTCTTGCTCCAAATACCTCAAAGCTCTGCAAACCTATGCAGAGGGACTCCTGGGAAATTGTGTTAAATAGAAGAAAATACGGTTCCTGCAGCAGAATTGTCGTGCAACCCAGATCAATTGGCCCATGCAAAACATGGAAGCAGCTCAGTATCTGGCAGGGCTTTTATCCCAAGCCCCAGGGAAGTTCTCCGGTTCAACTCCTGTCTCAGTGCTGCAACTCTGCATTGCACCCGAGAATGCAGAAACCTCTGGTAAATCTGATCCTGTAGGAAAGAATACTGATTGTCCACCCACACTGTATTTTTGGCCAAGAGTGGAGTGTCATCCATTCAGCCCATCACTGGCACCCAGCAGTGCAGTGAATTTCTTCTGAGTCCTTTAATCTATTCTAAAGGATAAAACCACTCTTACAAGGAGCCAATTCAGCTGAGATAATGATTCTTGCATGACACAGTTTAGTATTTAATAGACATAACACCATCTGTTCTAGCTTTAAACAATAAAATCTGAGACAATGGAACCAGAAGCTGCAATCATTTAAAAAAAACCAAAAGAAGTAGAGGCAGAGGAAGGAGGTGAGTGAATACATGCAGTACATGCATAGAAAATGATTGCAGGGGAAACTTTCCCAAGGTACTCTGCAAGAGAGGGCTTATTGCTACTTGCTGTATTCTGCACAGCATGTATCATCATATTTTTTCTTATGTTTTAGAAGCAAACCAGTGGGGGAGAGAAGGAAATAGAGCTCTACCCTGAAACAGCGAATCCCCATCAGTGCCAATTTCTTCGCAACAAACAGGGATTTACAGATAGACCTTTTTCTGATACTGGAGAGATGATTAGGTTAAATGCAGCGTGGAAGACAACTCTTTTCTCTCTGGGCTGCAGACAGGTCTGAGTTGGACCCAGGGTTTATTTCCTGCTAAATCCAGGGTCTGCATTTTCCACAAGGCATTCCTTTGCCAGCAATGCAGCACCGAGGGGCAGTGATGTTTCTGGAACCAAGAATAACACATTGAACAGGTGCGAGCTGTGGTTGTAGAAAAGTCATAGGCAGACTATGTTCCTTCTCTGA
This sequence comes from Pomatostomus ruficeps, assembly GCA_013400735.1. Taxonomy (NCBI): domain Eukaryota; kingdom Metazoa; phylum Chordata; class Aves; order Passeriformes; family Timaliidae; genus Pomatostomus; species Pomatostomus ruficeps. The sequence goes on along the minus strand of VYZT01019241.1, from coordinate 130,733 downwards.
ATCTTTTTCTAGATACCTTCTCTGCCAGTGAGCTAAAGTAACAATTTGACTGTTTTCACCAATCCTCACCCAGAGAGTCTCTTGTCAAATGCTTATAGCCTGGAGTAGATATTCAGTTGTGTTTGAAAAGGTAAAATTACATTTCACAGTATTTTTCTAAGAAAAATTTTAATGCTGAATAAAAATCAACCAGATGATCAATCTCTATAAGTGTGTAGAAGAACATGATTGCAGAAAAGTCTGTAGGGATATGCAACAGAAGAACTAAGATTTTGGGTCTGATTTTATGCTTATGTCATCTTTTTACCTTACTCCAATGACGTATGTAAAAATCAAGAATATAGCTACTGTCAGGAGAGTTAAACCCATGCTATAAAAACATAGCTGGGATCAGGCTCGGTGTCTTGATGTCTCACACATTCAGTATACTCCTATTTAAAAACAAACAAAAAAATCCTACTGTGAACAGAAAGCTTTGCCAAGGGTTTCAGAGGAATACCATGAGAGCAACGCTAGCAGAGGGATATCAAGAGCCACTTGTGTCTTTAAGAGGAGCTGTGAGCAGTATTTGGTGAAATAGCTGGGAAAGAAAACCAATGAGCCATCAAACAACTGCCCCTTGTATGCACTACACCAAGAAATACACTGCAAATAAATAGTTACTATACAGCCCTCAATACAGTACAGAGACTTTGAAATAAAGTCTTACTCTCCAGTTAAATCAGTCTAACAATACTGAAAGCCCTGCAGCCAAGCCCGTTTGTGCTTCTTTAAGAACAGCTGAGTGTCAACCTTGATTTTATTAATAACTTGATCTAAAACACTAGTGAAATTTCAGTTGAAGACTCTCCCAACTTGGATCTCAAACATTTGCCTTAAGGATTTTCTCTTGCCTAAGTCCCTCTGCACTTTTTCCTGGAAGTCCTCCCTGCCTCCTTGCTTGAAACCTGTTTTACTGAAGACTGTCTTGGGTCACCCCACTTGCCTAGAAGAGGTGATCATAAATCATATCCTATGACTACATCGCACAGAAATTTGAAGACTGGAAGAGCTGAGTGAATACTTGGCCTGTGCTGTCACTAAAATGTATCTAATACAAGGACAGGTGCCCAGATCAGATTCTGACAAGATGCTCCAGACATATATTTTACTTTTATGCAAAAAATTTTCTCCAAGGAGGTTGTATTTTTTTTCACTATGTCTCTTATCTTGAAGCTTTTTCTAAATTCTCTTTGTTCGCTGTTCTTTGAAAACCTGAAGGGGAAGCCTCCAGCTGGAGTCAACTTCAGTAAGACATGCTGTGGGACTCTGTAACTGATAGGATCATGTGGAAACAGCTGAGCAACAAAATGTATTAGAATATGAGGAATATCATGTAAAAAACTGTAAAAAACTATGTAAGATGAGCTACCATTCCAAAACCTACATTTAATGATGATAAATTTTGGAAGAATTAGTATAAAGTTAGAGCAGTAGTTTCTAAGATGGCAAAAGCTCAGCTGGATGGATTTATTTCACTGTTTTAACATAGGTTTTGTAGATAGAATAACCTTTCTCGTAGAGCTTGTCTGAGATGGGTGCCAAGCTGAAACTTGGATAGCACAGTACTGGTTTTGTTTGGACATCTGCTGCTACTGCTTCCTATTTTATGTTTTTGGTGAACATTTGACTTGTTTGCAATAAACATGATTGTTACTGAAGGTCTGGAGCATATGCGTCATGTCTGTGGAACTAAGTGGTGAAGAACTTGGAGCTTGTTGGGTGCGCTTCCAAGCATGCAATGAAATCAGCCATTTCAATTCCAGATATTGCCAAAAACATTATTTTAGTGAAATAATATGTAGTCTTTTCAGGCCTAAGACATGAAAGAATAATCAGTGTATATAAACTATTTTCATTTGCTTGTTTCCTTTATGCAGTTTTAACAGGACAGATGGAAAACTTGCACTGATTAGCCAAGATAAAGCCATTGATATGCTCCTGTAGGGACTTGTTATTCTGTCATGTGGAAAAGAAAATATGCTGTTGAAGCATGTTTTCTTGCCATGTGTTGTGAAATCACTAATAAATTCTAGTCATTAATACTGACTAGATCAACACAGTGCAGTTTTTAAATAGTCTTAAAATGTCATGCCTAATAAATCTTAGTCTGGTATTTAAATAATAACATAAATTATAAAAAAAATCTCTCCTCTGAGCTGCACCTTGGCTTGGAAAAGTACTGGCAGACATGTGACATACATGAGTGGTAGAGGAAACATGTCCCACCATGTGAATGGGAATGGCTGTGGAGCCCCAGCCACTGAAGAGCTCCCACCCCACACCACAGAGAATGAGCAGAGTACATCCAGCATCCCAGTTCAACAGCAGGCACCAGCAGGTACCAGTATCAGCTCTTCTGTGCCGTAGCTGACACCTACCAGGACACAGGGAAGCGTCATTGCTGACAGAAAGGAGCAGTGCCTCCCTCGGGACTGTCCCCCCTACCCAGGCTGCCATGCCTGATGCATACAATGAGCAGGAAAACCTGCTGCCTAGCTACTCTTGTCTTAGGCTAAACTGTGAGTAAACACATGAGGAGTTATCTCACCTGCCTGGGGATATCCACAAAAATTGGCAAGGTTAATAATAACCTTTATTATTTCAAGGGGAGGGACCCTCTCTCACAGTCAGTGAAGGAAGAGGAGCTCCTTTCCAAAATGGGGTCAGTTCCTTCTGTTGACCTTCATGTACAATTTCAAGGCCCTTTCAAGGAATACCCTTCCCATGAGGAGAAAAACACTTTTCACAATCTTTAAAAGAAGAAAAGGAAAACAACTGGTGTACTTGATGAAAAACCTTAACTACTCTTCATAAGGGATCAAGAAACAATAAATGCAATATATGACATATACGAGTGGAGACAAATCATATCAATGCTGAATAAGAAATTAAATGCAATGAACTCAGAAGCCTCACTTAATTCTCTGTGGAGACCTGGGGTTGTGTACAGAAGAGAACCTGAGTGTGCAGCAATGAAAAAAATATGAAAGCTCCACCCAGTAGCAGGGCCCTTCTTTTATTGTCTCTGCTGCCATGCTGGTTTTGGCTGGGATAGACTTAATTTTCTTCATAGAGGCTGGTATGGGGCTGTGTTTTGGATTTGTGCTGAACACAAAGTTGACAGTATGGAGATGCTTTTGTTGTTGTTGAGCAGCATTTGCACAGAGCCAAGCCCTCTTCTGCTTTCCATACTGCCATGCTGGCCAGGAAGTGGGGGGTGCATGGGAGACTGGAAGGAGACACAGTCAGGACAGGTGACCCAAACTGACCAAAGGGACATTCCAGATCATATGGCATCATGTTCAGTGTATAAGCTGGGGGGAAGCTTTTTCCTTCCCTATGAAACTGCTTTGATCTCAGCCCATGAGTTTTCTGGGTTTTCATCTCCTGATTCTCTCCCTGATCCCACTGCTGGGGGAGTGAGTGAGTGGCTGTGTGTGGCTTGGCTGCTGGCTGGGGTTAAACTATGACAGCTACTAAATTAAAGCTACCCTACCACATATAATGAAATATATCTGTTTGGTTATTTGGAATCAGGCTCATTCAGCTGTCCAAGCTTCTAGAAAATCTCTGGTTCAGTCTGTTGGTTCTATGTTGTCCTTTCTCTATTTTGCTATGACTTTAGTTTGGCTCTCTAATGTCAAGGTAAGACCAATGTGGTCTGTACGTTTGTCACTAAGACTGATAAATACTTTTCTCAAAAAAGTGTAGCTGTATTTGAACTCTGCTGCTGCATGAAAGGGCTGGAGGCTGGTCTGTAATACACTGACTTGCCCTCTGAAGAACCCTCTTTTACTGCCGTGACTCTATCAAAGCCCAGAAATGGAAACAAAGTCAACAAGTTCAGACAGATACATCAACGCTGTAGGTAGATAAACTCAGAGGATACAAACTCTATCCATAATGCCCTGCAATTGCCTTACAGTACCTGTCACATGCTGAAGTAAACTGAGTTACCTGCTCATGACTCATTGGAGGGGTGGGTTAACTAATTCCTAATATGCAGAGATTCTTTCTGACTAGTAAATACATAAAACTTCAGTGTCTTATCAGAAATGCATGCATCATCAACTAAAAAAGTTTGTCATTAAAAATGCATTTACTTTTTCTAAACTCTTCCTCAGTAAAGGTTAAATAGCTAAAAAAACCCACAGATCCAGAAGACTTCTAGAAGCAGTGCTAGATTCTGCCAAGTAAAGTGGTGTCACTAGCTGAAATTTCAGAGCATAAATTTGACAAGTGGGAATAAAACTGAGAACTCAGAGCTCAGAGATTCAATAAAGCATTGTATCTGCAGGCAAAAAAAAGAATTGGAGAACTCTGTACTGAACAGTAAGAGAACCTGGAAAGCAGGAGGGAAGAAAATTTAAAACTCATAACTTCATGATGAATAGCCCGATCAAAAACTACAAAGCAGATGAAGACTGGCTCTCCAAGACTAGCTTGGAGATACGTCAAAAAGTGATGCTTGAACAACCTCCAAAATGCTTCTATGGTCTCATAAGGCATGATTTCAGGAGAAACAAACAAACCAAAATTAAATCTGTAAACATGGAAAAATACTCCAGGACCCTGGGAGGACATATTTGGCAATCTTTGAAGAAAAGCGAGAAGTGCAAAGCAAGGGTGATAGGACTTTACAGCAAAGCACAACTGAAATCTGGTAAGAGGTTTCCTTGATTACAGAATCATTAAGGTTGGAACAGACCTTCAAGATCACCGAGTCCAGCCTCAGATCACTAGTTTGTCAACTGGACCATAGCAATAAGTGCCACATCCAGCTGTCGGCTCCCTCAGTCCCTCATCATGTAATTTATTCTCCAGACCTTTCGCCAGCTACCTTGCCCTCTCTGGACATGCTCCAGCACCTCAATGTCTTTTTTGTTGTGAAGGGCCAGAACTGGACACAGAACTTGAAGTGTGGCCTCAGCAGTGCTGAGTACAGGGGGACAATCACTGCCCTGGTCCTGCTGGCCACACTATTGCTGACACAGGCCAGGATGCCATTGGCCTTCTTGGCCTCTTGGACACACCCTGGCTCATGTTCAGTGGATGCTGACCAGCACCCCCAGGTCCTTTTCTGCCTGGCAGCTTTTCAGCCACTTCGTCCCAGCCTGTAGTACTGCATGGGGTTGTTGTGACCCAAGAGCACTTGCCCTTGTTGAACCTCACGCAATTGGCCTCGGCCCATTGATCCAGATAATGGAAGGTAATATACATCCACACATGTGTTAAGGAGAGACTGAAACACTTCCTGTCTTGTTAAATGACTTTAGAAGACAGACAACACAAACACCCAGTGTTTTGCTGCCTGTTAGTGACTCTTCTGGAAGGAGATAAAAAGCAATAAATAATGACACCAGAGAAGAGTTCACCATGCACCTTTCAGAGGGCAGAAAAGCCTGGAAAAACATGGGAATGCCTTTTTTGTACAAGCAATCCCTGCTAAGGGAGCATAGACAAGGAGTTGCCATGCAGGGGCACAGACATAGGAGGGAAGCTGCTGGGGAATGCTGACTCGAAACAGTTTTTACTTCTCCAAAAGTCACATATAAAATGGGGGCACTGCAGCAAGCTGAGAGCAAATACTGCTGGCAATAGCTCTGCCAGAAGAGAGGAGTGCATGGTCTCAAGTCAAATACAGCCATGTACTTCTCCCATTCCTGGGGAAGGGGACTGGGGGAACATCGGAGCAATAGAGGAGATTAAGCTGCCGTTGCTACCCTATGCGAGCGTTCATACAATTTCACCTCAGAGTCCATGCCCCCCTCTCACAGTGCTGGATCTCCATCGCTGTTGCCTCACAGCACTCCTGACAGGAGCTGCTCTCCAGGAGGCAGAATAACATCTGCTTAGATTGTCAGCATTTTACTGAACTTGTAACACAGCGGGCAGGAGCGCAAGGGGAGATGGCATTTCAGTCAAAGGATTTACTGGTTGCTGGGACACGGCTTGGCAGGGAGCACGCATGCACCTTGCCGAGGAAGTGGCAGGTGCGGGAAGGACGTGTGTGCAGGCACCAGGCTCTCCTTTTCCAGGGCTAGGCAGCAAAATCATTGCAGATGCTACAGAAGGGCACATGTGGCAAATATCAAACACAGACCTGAAATACTCTGAAAACTACAATTTAAGGTTATTTGATCATCTTTTCCAGTAGAAACTTTTACTTTTGTATGAGTATAAAAATACTCCTAAGAGAAATTGCAACCCAGAGGCATCAATTTTGTTATGAATTGCTCAGTGTTGAAATGAGCCCAGATTTTGTGTTCATTATAAAATTCTCATATTTTCTCTTTTTTCCTATGTGAGTTCTGTGCAGCAAATTTCATCCTGTGAAGAAAGGCAGATAAGGCACAGAATAGAATACCAAAAGCATATTAATGGTTTTGCATGCCTCCAATTTTCAGGTACTGAAGTCTGAGATACCTTAAAAGGTAAATGAATGAGTTTAATAAACAGTTTTTACAATGTACTTTCTAAAATCAGATTTCTTCACATGTTTTGAAAATAAAAATTTAAAAATCATTCAAAGTTCTTTAAATTCTTATTCTTTATGTCATCTCTGTGAAGAATGGCCTCAATTAGCAAGTCTCTGAAACTGCAGCTTCAGTCAAAGCAAACTCCAGAGCAAAAGTTAAATTTCTGTTCACACTTCTGGATATTCAGTTACACTGATGTCACAAAAACTCTGTCCTGCAGACAAAAGGACCAGATCCAGGGCTGTAACCCTGGTTACATGGAGGCTTCCACAGATACATGGATGACTTTTCCATGATTGAACTGATCACAAACTCTACCTACAGAGGTGGAACTGAAGGATATCCTGAGCCAAACCCACAGATTTTAGGGACCAACAGGTGTCAAAATGATTAAGTTTTTGTCTGAAGGCTGAGTGCAGCTTCGAGCAACCACTGTCACTACTTTAGAAACAAAGATTAGACCTGGAGTAGTGGAATAGCAGACTTAAAGAGATTACAAGAGATTTCTGATCTGGAGTAGTTCTAAAAAGCATTCAAACAGGGATGTAATGCAAGCTGCCTTTGTGCAAAATTTTATTTCAATAGAACATGATGCTTTTGCTTTATAGCATCCTGCAGTCATACATCCTTTCAAACCAAGGGGCATTGGCTTTGTTTCCAGGAGGCTCCAGAGGGAAAAAAAAAAGGGGGGGGGGGAAGCTTTTAAGCCTTCCATTTCACATTATCCACCCTCCTTTATGAGTTGCATTTCACTTTGACACAGCACCACTGATGACAAGGGACTGGCTCTCGCTCTTGCTGTATGCCCAGTCCCCTGCACAGCGCTGACAGTAAATACTCCGGGCTATCCCTCCCTTCCTCCAACAGCCCAAAGCTCTGAGATCAAGAAGGAGTCTGTTTCCTGAAAGGCAGCGAGAAATGCTCTGCACCAAGGATGCTTTCCCTGAAACAGGTCCATCTCTGTCAGCATCATAAGGCATTTCAAATGAAATGGGTAGGTACCAAAGTTACTGTCAATAATAACCCAGAAATGGTTCTGCCTGAACCAAAGTGAGAATGAGAAATGGGGCAGAAGCCATTCTCTAGACATGGTCAACACACCCCATCCAAATCCCAAGTAATCTGGTCTCAAGAGCCCCAGAGGACCAGAGTTAAACTGGCAATTTATCTGTCGGTTTAGGGGCTTAGGGTCAGTTTAATTTGCCTTTAGCAGCTCACACATGGGCATGTCCCTATGACCACAGGGCCAGGTATTTGACAAGTATTAATGTCACTGAGAGTAACACTGAGGATTTTTTGTGGGTTCTCAGCAATCACCCGCCTCAATAAAAGTGAGTAGGACTTTTTATCCCTGATCATGGAAACACTTTGAAAATGCAGCCAGCATATCAAAATTTTCAAATCAGGTGTGAAAACAACAGCCTCTTTTCTCTAAAGGCCTGTGAATCTAGGCTAGGTATATGCAAGATGAGAGATTCAATTGCAATGGAAGATTAAATAAACACATGAAGTTAAATGTTCCAAGACAAAACTACAGTGAATGAAAATAGAATCACATTGGCAAATTGCCCTAATCTGACAAATTCAACAAGTCATCTAGGCTTCAGTTAATGCTATTGCCTCTCCAAAATTAGCGTAATGATATGTCACAACTCCAGAAGCCTCAAGTTAGTTTAACCACTGTTGTTATTGAGCTCCAGGAGCCTTGCCAAGAAGCTGTGACCTTTTGTTTACTCCTGACTATTGACATGATTGATGTCATCACTGAAGTGGTCTCATTCTCTGTCCTCAACATGAAACATTTGGCTCTGTACTATACCCTCTGACACCTGGCATGGAAAACAACCAGGTACATGCAGTGCTTCACGATAATTTCAGCTGACATAATTGCCAGGTAGTTAGAGTGACACCTCATGCCAAGAAACCAGGGTGTCTGTGAAGATCAAGCCCCGCTGTCAGGCTGGGCATGACGGTGAAGGCTCTGCTTTGTGCACGCTTCCCCTCGCAGGTGGGTGTCTGAATGTGAGAGCTGACAGACAGCAGAAGACACAGGCACTGAGCCAACAAGAGCTGATGCTCTTTGAAAGTTTGGTTTGGCACCTAATGAAGGGATTATGAAAGAGCCACTTGAAGAAAATAGTCCAGGATGGAGAAATCCTGAGCTGTTTATCTTTAAAGAATCAAAGAGAGAAATGGGAGTTTCTTACAAAGGCACATGTGGAAAAATAAGGAGATCTTCTGGAAATGCAAGTCAGCTGGATTGAAAAGCTCAGAGTCTTTGGAATGCTAAAGGCTTGATATTCCAGATATGCAAGGGAAAAAGAAGTGCTCTTTGAAGTTTCCACCTGAAGCCAAGGGAAGAAGCCTATGGGAAATCATTCCCAGAGTGAAGGACAGATCATTTGGCCTGCTAAAACCAAGGATGAGATTTGATGGGATTTAGAGGCTGAAGACATTACAGAATATCTAGATTCCATCCAAAGTCTAAGTTGGTTTTGCCCTTTTCCAGACACGACAATCATGTTAGAGAGGCAAAGCCAGCACAGTGACCTCCATCACTGGGGTTCGTGCAGCACTGCGTGGAAGAAGAACAAACAGAGTTTGTTTTCTTCTTAAGAACGAGATGAACAGAACTTTGAGAGCATCCTTGAGATATAACAGTCTGGTCTTACCAGCAAGTGTTCAGAAGAAAGCAGGGAAGAAAGGAGTCGTTAAAGATATAAAAGGGGATAACATTTAGCATATATTTAGCAATTCCAGTTATGGTGGACTAGATCTTTGTCTTTCTTTGATGGAAAAACTTATTTTCTAGATGAAGGAAAATGTGGTAAATTGCATTCATTGGAAATTTGTTAAACCACTATGGAATATTATGACATAAACCGAGAATTAATACAGGAAATTTCAAGTGATTAAAGTGACTGCAACCAGCTGGGCTGAAGAAAGGTTTCATCAGGCCAGAGGAAGATTATAAGCAGAATTCATTACTGATCAATCTTTTCAATTTTTTTTCCATTCATATTCATTAGTGTTTTCATTGCTTACGTTGTGCAATCAGCACATTTCTTACCAAGATTTCAAAGTGAGAACTCACAGTTAGTAAAGACGACAATATGAAGATTGTCTAAGAAAAACTAGGGAACCCTGAAGGGGGGAACAATGGAAATTTAATTATAAAAAGTACTAGATTGTGCAATGAGGGAACACAGTGAATCAGATACTTCTCAGCTGGATGCTGAGAAGAGTAGGGAAAAGGGAGCTGCTTTAAAATTTCTGTCTAAGAACTTGGTTTGTTTAATCATAGCTGTGAGACAGGACTGAGTGGACACACAGCTGCCCTCTATAGAGGGGTCAGAAGCACAGAGCTGCCCTTAGTAGAACGACACAGGAGTATAAACTAGCCAGGAAGAAATGTAACTTGGGGATTAGAGAACTCTGGTGTTAAAGCAGCACCCAAAATAAGTAAGATAACCCAAATTATTTGAACGACCATGTTTTCAAATTTACAGCCTTCATATGATCTATAAATATTCTGTAGAGCAAAAACTGTGGGGGCTGCAGCCATACACAGCTCATTGGAGAAGAAGTGCACTGTAGTCATCTCCAGCCTCTGATTCCCCCTTTGAGTTGCTGGAGTTTTCCTCTGGAATTGCTGTGTCTTTGCACATATAATCCAAACTGTCTGAAAAATACTACTACTCTAAAGTGGATCTGGATTCATTGATAGTGGGAATTATTCAGTGTGGTAGCTTGCAACAGGAAAGGCTCAGGCCTGTGGCTGTAGAGACCTGTTTCACATGACTGCAAGCAGTTGTCCCCACAACTCTAGGTCAGGAAATGAAAGGAAGGACATAGGAATGGCTGTACTCTGTGGGACCAAAGGTGACCCAGCTCCTCTCAGAGGGTGTTTTCTGCCTTGGGCACTTGTTTTTTAACAAGTGCCTAAGGCAGAGGGCAAAAATAGGGCAAGTCCATGAAAATGCTTGACTGCACGCTCTCCTGGGAAGCAGGGACTGAGGCAGTCTATAAAGGTGATAAGAGATGAAAGATTACCACTTTATAGAAGGTGATAATATCCTGCCCTCACTGTAGTCACTGCCTTGTCTATCAGCTAAGCTGAAAAAATGCCATTGAGCACAGTCTATGTGTTAGACAAGAGCAAATACATTTTTGACTTACTGTCACAGGACACTGCACTGTGACTTCCCACATAATTTATTTCTCATGTCCCTAAGGCTGTTTCTCACAGATGCTGTTAGTAGAAACTAGGGAAACTCCTACCCTGAAACTTTGCTACTACATGGTACATAGTCACTAGGATTTCTCTATATTATTTCTGTAAGAAAAATATGAATAAGTGAAAACAAGTTGACCTCTGATAGGATAGTATGAGTTTTGTCTGAACCCTGATTTTGTTAAATATGCAAAGGTATTTTAGAGTTCAGACAGTCCTAAGTACATAATTGTATTGGGTTTGAGTAGCAAGGCTTTGGTAGCAGGGGGCTTCTGAATGACTTCTGTGAGAAGCTGCTAGAAATTTCTCCATGTCCAGTAGAGCCAGTGCCAGATGTCTGCAAGATGAACATACCCTTATCTTAACCCACAAGTCTTTTGTTACATCTTCTCTCCCCTGTCCAGCTGAGGAGGGAAGCAGTAGAGCAGATTTGATGTGCATCTGGCACCCAGGCAGGGTCAACCCACCACAAAAGCAAATTCATGTAGGTCCACATTAAGATCTTCATATGCAGATATGAAGTAATAAGCCCTCAGCATCCCGAGCTTATTTCTGTTTCCCACTATAAGACTGTAGTGGAGCAAACTACTGCAGACTACTCTGAAAACACATCATTCCATCTCCACAGCAATAAATGCTGCACTATGCAAATCTGAAGCATGCAACCATTGCTATTACTCTACCAGGTATTGATATTGTGTGTTGGTGCTGTTCTATAATAAGGGGAATTATTTGAACTGCTGACTTCCCAGGCCAACACACCCCAATTTCCTTGACTGTCCTGCCTGGTTCTCTTGTTATCCTTGCTCCATTCCCTGAAGAAATTTAGATGGCGATTTCTCTAATTCACAACAATGTACTGGCAAACTTGGTAACAACTCCTGTCAGTAGCAGGGGCAGAAATCATATTGATTTAGACAAAGATTTTAGATTTATAATACAGCTTTCCAGTGTGCAGGCAGCAGGAATGCAGAGTGTGAGAGGAAAATGAAAGCTGATGGCCCCCAGGAATGATGCCTGCTCCAGTGACTGGCTCTTTGCCAACCATCAAGACAAAGGAGAGGGGAGATCTTCAGTAAAATAAAGTGTAAGGGAAACTGCAAGAGTGTATTAGAGCAAGACGGGCCCATATTCATCATGTACACAGTAAACAGGCTCAGTAACAGGAATTTCTATGAATTTCAAGTAGGTGCAAAGGTTCATCAGTGAATGACTGGAGTAACAGAGTTCATCCATCAAAGCCTCAATTACTTCCAGTTATCCAGGAGGGGGTATGGTTTAAATACAGACCAATGCCGGCTTCACGTCAGCTTTACGCCTTCTGTGTCAGAGGGTTTGTTTTTCTGGCAAACTTGACAGCTTCTGTAACAGCAAAACAGATGCTCTCCCAAAAGTTTGGATGGAGGGACATGTCAGTGAGGCTCTTCTGTGGCCTGAGCCAAGGTCAGCACATCAGGAAGACCTGGGGAGGCTCTGAGGAAGCTGGAAACAAGCACATGTCCATTAAAAAAAAAAAAAAAAAAAAAAAAAAAAAAAAAAAAACTTTTTTGGAAAAATAAAAAAAANAAAAAGAAACTACTTTTGCTGGAAATGTAAATAAATAAACCTGAAAATGAATATTCCTAGATCTGCTTTCAAAATCGGATGGGGGAATTTTTAAATCTCTCCATTCTGTCCTTTCTTGTTTTGCCACACAGGGAGAAATCTCTGCCCGTGGTGTCGAGGGATCCCTGTACTCCAGAGAGGAATAAGTATGAGAAAACAGCTTGGAACACAGTGACCCCACAGCTTGGTACACAGTCACTTGTGAGACAGGATCAGACTGAGCCTGCTACAATCTCTTTAGTGTGGTATTTGTCCTTGTCCTGTTCCCCAAAGAAAGAGTGCCAAGATCTCCTGTCTCCAGGAGGCCCTGAGTCCAGGTAGACATAGGGAACTGGAAGAACGTGGAGATCTGCACTTAAAGAGCTCAGTCTTCTTCCAGACTGGTGGTGTGTTTTCTAAAATAACAATAATTATTGTGACTCATAATTTTCATGGCTGGTGCATCCTAATTACAGATGCCTGTTCATTTTGTGTGTTCATTACACTGAATTACATCTTAGATGGAAAGTTACCATTTTATTCTCAAAAAAAAAGAAAAAAATCAATTAGTCTCCCACACATTTGAAACTCCTCAACAGTCTCTTTCTGAAAATTTAAGTAGTTGTTGAAGAAACAGTGTAAATCACTAAGAGTAACAAGAGACATTTCAGCTGGCGTCCCTGTTAGACCAAGGTAAATAATGGATGTGGACTCCTGAATATGATACCAGATGTTGGAGGGGGCACCAGAGTTCTGCCCCGACCAGAAAGAAAATGGAGGCAGGGTACAACATTTCCATTCAGTGAGACTGGAAGGACAAATCAATGGAAATATTTGTATTTCTTACCAAATAATCCCATTAATAAGCCCACTAAGCTAAAAAAACCCAAATATGACCTCCCATAAAATGGTTTCTGCTTCTAGTTACTCTTATGGAAAAAACAGATTTCTAGAGTTGTTTTGCCATCCCAAAATAAGAAAGATAATTTAAAGTCATTGCTGACTTTATAAGGCTTCTAAAGATTCTCCTGACACAGATTTGCACCAGCTGAGGTATTGTTGGTTCATGCCATGTAAAAACTTCTCTCACAGAGTCCCATCAGCCTTAAGCAGGTTGTGCAGCAGATGAGGACACAACTTTCTCTGAGTCACATGAATTACTTAAAACTGTGACTAAAAAAGCCAGCTGGAAGTTAAACTCCAATCTTCGGGCTTTTCCAGTTTGTGAACTTGGTGAATTCTCCCCAGCCCTGTAAAATAAACGGAGAGCAGTATATATGATACTATACTCAGTACCTCTATTACCTGCTCAGTCCAAGGCCATTTTTATGGCCTTAATGCTTTGAAGATAACAAAGGCAAATGTACAAAGCTCACTGAGCTTTACAAATTTCACAAGCTGGAAACTAACTCCTGACAGATTCGCTGCCAGCGTCCTGCAATTGCAGATGCCACATACACATCAGACCAATCTGCAGTAAATTTGTAGAGTAAAACCGGGACCGTTATGCACTAAGACATTGAGCAATAGCTCATATCAGGTGTGTATGCATGCCCAGGCAATGCATTGGGAAAACAACCCATTCGAAAATGTGTGATGATCCCATATGCTGCCATTTCTAGTGGGCTCCTTATCTTAGCTCCTACATCTGCACTGGTGCAATGATCAGATCATGTCTGCTGGCTCTAGTGGGACTCCAGGCCTTGGCATCTGCCTTCCTCAAACTCCCTGTGGACAAAATAATACATAAACAATAAAATCTATTATCTCTTTGAAAAAAATCTGTTGAGAGTGTAAATGCCCCCTCTATGTAATATTGCAATCTGACATAATAAAAAACCAAACCAGTATAAACAATCTCATTATGATGGGAAGGGAAACAAGTCACTTGTTTTCTGAGTATTTTGGTGTTTATTCTCAGGTTGTTGATATATTTTGTAAACTGCAGAGATTAAATAGATCCCTGGGGCTCCCAGGTGTGAAAGATCAGCACTGCTGAGAGTAGCTGAGGGAGGGAATGTTCACGAACTATATCCTGCCATCATTAAATCATTTTGCTGAATACATCAAAATGCTAAACACAAATATTTACATATAAATCAATTCATCTATCTATTCATGTTGCTAGCACAAATACACAAAACATACACAGACATTAAATAGGTCCCTCCAAGGCTTCCCTCCCCCAAAAAAAAAAAATAATCAAAAAGGGAAATTCACAATAAGAAAAACTAACTCATAACCTGAGATGTAACTGAGCAGTCCCACCAGCAGCTTGAGTTTATAAACAAGCAAACCCAGCAGTTCAGAGCAGCGTGAATCACCTCTGTCCATCTCAGTGGGGCATTAGCGTCATTCCCAGTAATGAGCCTCTCACGTGTTAACCCTGGGAATTATTTCACTGCTGACCAAAGCTTGCAACGGGTGGGAGCAAAACAGAAACCTGCATGATGCACTTGGAGCAATACCCTGTTTTGGCACCACAGTGATGGAGAAATGCCAGCTCCCGTGTGGTCCCCGGGACATAAGGGAGCCATGTCCACAGCTCTGGGGAGCTGTGCCAGGGAAGAGCCTGGCTCATTCCCAAACGGAATTTCCTTTCTCCATAGGGAGGGATTCAGAGCTATAGGTAATTACTGTGACCACCTGGTTCAAACTCAGCAACCCCTACAATCCTCACGTTGTGGTGAGTCTACACAGTCCTCACCAATGCCAGCGATCTAGACCAGTACTGGTAACCTTGCTGGTATTTTGGTTACCATTCCTAGGAGCACAGGCTTTGCTCCCCTCAATAAAGGCAAGGGTTACAGAATTAGGCCTTCAGCATGGCAGGATAAAGCCTCCATCTATTTAAATTAAGGTATGGCATAAATTTATCACCTCACAGGGTGCAAGGTGGGCAGGAAACAGCACAGAGCACCCACAGAGATTTTGTTTTCTTGCGGAATCCATCATGTCCCCTCTCATAAAACCTACATGACAAAAGGGGACCAAAATCCAAACACACAGTGGAGATTTTAGGCAATTATTGATTTTGTTATTCAAGTAGAAAGAGCAGTTCCCATGGCAACGAGCCCATCAGTCCCTACCTATGGCATCGCTTGCTCTCATAACACAAGCTCTTTATTTGAAGAAATATGTATGTTCACACAGCTGCCCCTCGGAGGCTGATTTCCTTTCATTTCACCCTGGCATAAGTGATGCACCACTCTGTGTCTGGCTGCTTGAAACCACACCGCAAGCTTTTCCCATGTTCCACAGCTTCCACGGGAAGAGCAATGGTTGCAGTGTAGGGGTGGCCACCTGCCTGCCCCAAAGGGCGACCACTCAGCGGTGCTGGGGCTGATGCTGCTCCCAAGCACTTCCAGGATTCCTGTGTCAGGGAGTGCCCCGTTGTGCTGCTGACTGGGTGCCCAGCGGAGCCCTGCTCCTTTTCCGTCAATGCTACACAAGGATGGGGTGCCCCCCGATTTTTCTCAGTTGTGTCACAGTCAACCTGGCATTGTCAGGAAGAAAATTTACATTCACAGTATTTTCTTCAACAAAACAAAACAAGTAAATGAGTTAATTAATTAATTAATTAATTTAAAACAATATCACATCACTACAGAAAATTGTGGCAGTTCTGATTAGGAAAAGTCAAGCACTTTTGATGTTTTCATCACTTAAAATAATGCACCAGCAGGACAGGCTGGCTCCTTGGGAAGTGTAAATCAGCACAGTTACCTGCAGTTTTAATAGCAGGCAAGTTGCACAGGCTGATGAGCAGATTCCACATCACAGCAAAAAAAAATATCCTGCTCAGAAAGAGGGGAAACAGCAGGTCCTCTTGGGGTAGTTGGCAGGGCAGCACTTGGGGAAATCACGTCACACCACAACCCCTGGCTCACCGTAGAGCTTTATGTTCATAAGGGGCCCCTCTCCATGTTGGAAAATTGGAGGAAAAGCTCCCACATGCACCTCTGAGCAGCACCACAGCTGGGCAGCAGCCCAATGCAGCCACCAGCGAAAGCATTTGGGCTTGAACAAGGAATGTGAGAAGTGGCAGTGGCACTGATTCACCTGGTCAATTAAAAGCAAAATCTAGCCCGGTTGCAAGACCTGCTTTCTAAAAATTAGCCATTGAAAGAGAGGAAGAGGGGATCAACGTGACAAGGCTGAGAAAATGTGTGGCTGGGATGCAGGGGCAGCTGGTTTTGCTTCTGATTACACATGGGAGGAAAATGCGCATACAGACCCAGAAACCAGTCACTCTTGAGCAGGGTCTTTCAGATGAAGTTAGATCTGGCAAAATTTTATGAAACATAAGCTATTCCCAAACTCTTTTCTCACACAGCTCCAGGTCCCTCAACCATAGCCTTGTGCATCCTGGCTGGGGCTACCGGTGCCTATGTGAGGAGGATGCTGGCCCCCCAGCTGCATTTCCAGGTTGAGGATTTGCAGCAAAAAAAGATGCCTTGGTGGCTTTGCAGATCAAAAAGAAGCATGGTATGCACAAGCCCAGCCACTCATCTGAGTGGGGTGACATTGCAAGACGTGCCAGAAACTTGGACAGGGGGACCTCAAACTGAGCACAGAGGAAGGAGGTGAAGATACCTGTTTTGGAATGATGCCTATTGGTTTTTACCTTTTTTCTTTTGTATGTTCTCTGTGTTCTTTGCACACATATTTGGAGCTCTGTAGCTTATTTTTGCATTCATAGCTAGTTTTCCCAGTGGTTTTCCAGGCCCTTTCCTAGGTGGGAAGACAAAACAAAGTCCAGAGCTCCAAGCCCTGGGGGGTACAGGGCCCCTATCCTGTCTTGGTTCTTCCTCAGAGCCAAGGTTGAGAACCAGGTCTTTGGGACACATCTTCATGAACAAAGTACAGCCAGTAACAAAGGAGGGGGCTCCAGAGAAGGGGTTTGATCTGAGGGGAATTGCATCACCACTCATCCTCCTAATTGATGCATTTTATCAATTATGCTAATTTCCTAAAACTTATAAAAATTTATTCACCCCCGTGGGGGTGGGCTTTTGTAGACATTCTCCATAAACTGCCCCTGGAAGCTCCAATAAAGACCCACTTTTTTACTATCTCCTATACTAAAATTGTCTCAAGCTTCATTTCTAGGTTGCCTTTTTCAACAGGAAGATGATAGAGGAAATCGTGGAGAGAATTACAGTGAGGGAGATCAGACAAGCCTTGTCTTGGAAGAAGCAAAGGTGTTAGAGCTGAAAAAACATTGGCTAGACAGAGGAGAAAAATAAATATTAAAAGCAACAGCTGAAGGAAACAGATCAATTGGAATAGCTGGAAGTGAAAAGATATGAGACTATCAGACATATTATAGTGCAGAGCCTCAAGAGATGCAACAAAGATTGATGAGCCATTAACGGATTTCAAAAAAATGTAAAAAAAAAGTCCCCGAGAAATGCTGGATATGGGAAAAGATGATGTGAGGAATTTTCTGGCTTTTTTGCTTTCCTGTGCTAGTGCCCAGGTCTGTAAAATTCCACTCAATACAAGGGAACATCTATTTCACAGATACAACTGTGCAAGAGCATTAGCAAGCGCAAAGTAAACCAAGGCATGAGAGAGGGTAGGACTCGTACCTTATCAGCCCAAGAATTTGGCAAACAAAGACAAAACCAGTTTTCCACTACTAATTTGCATTTCAGTCAGTTAATATAGCTGAACATGCAGTCCTAAGACATGACAGAATGATTAAAAACAAGACAGGAAAGAAAGCCACTGATGTCTTATATCATGCACTGGTTATCTAAAGCCACTGATTCCTAGCAAAACTTCTTGTTTACCCTCAAGGCACAGAAGCTTGAGGTTCTTGCTATTTTGCTTCCTTTCCTCTTTCCAATTTTCCACTGATTTTCATGGTGTTGAAGGCACTGTATCACATCTAAGGATCAGCCTATAGAGAGGCATTAAAGAGGGATGAGAGAATTATTTCTTTTTTTACAGCAGGATGCTTTTATACGAATTATCAAATCTTTTTCAGTATTCATATTTGCACCTGCACAGAATGGCTAATAAGGAATCTGAAAGAAATTCTCTGGGAATAACTGTGGGCATCAATGTATTCCATATAGAGCCCCACTGCAGCACAGCCATCTGTTGCGTACTGTAGTGGAAAGGGAGCTGTGCAAGACAGATATCCATCTACAAGGGAACTGCCATCAATTTGATGCAGCCAATGTATGAATAACAGGAGGCTTCTCCCTGCAAATATGATTGCTACTCTATTCACAGCACAAAAAGCTGTGGCATGAGGGTTTTTTTTACTTCATTGCTGAACAAGGCTGGGATACAATAGGAAAAATGACCTTGACATCTCATACAAAGACACATAAACAACAATAAGCCTCTTCTTGATTCCCATTGCCTTATTCATGCCTTTATAGTGCAGAATTGAGAAAGAGTCCTTTACATAAGAAAGGAATAAGTGCATCTCTTTCAAGATCACATCCATTAGGATAGAAAGAAGGGGATTAAAAAGTATACTTTCCTGATATTTAATCTTAGGAGAATGAATGGCTCTTTTTCTGTCAACATAGGATCATTCCATGAATTAGTCATGATGGTTCAATTATCTTCAAATATGTAAAGCACAACCTTTTAAGTAGACTAATTTGCCAGCTTGCTTCATGGTCCTCTGTTTCAATTTACCTCTTAGTCCTAGGTTAAAAGACAGAGTTGGTCTTGGTGAGGTGGCATGGAGGACGTGACAGCAGTGTTTGTCTCTTTCCTCCTGCGAGAGCAGGGTGCTTCTTTTGCATGTTGTGGGGACAGAAGACTTGACCGCTTTTTCCATAGCACAAGCTCAAAAAGAACACGTTTGTGTGCTGTACTAAGTCAGAGAATGAGAGAGAAAGAAAGATCAGAGAGGATGTGAGCATAGCAGGGGGTTAAAATTTGCAAGTTTTGATCTTCTCCAAAGCTGCTCTGAGTTTAACCCGTTGTTTAACAGCAGCCCCAAGAACTGCTGTCCTGTGGGGATGTTGCAATTCATAGGTTGGGAAGTTTGGTCACCTAGAGGTACCCACTTAAATCAGGTCATGATTAGTGAAAGCACCACAGGGTTTATGTTTAAAGGTAAACTCAAGACTAAATGCATAGGTGCTTGCAAGGACCAGGGGACTCTGCTCCTTGCCATCACAAAGCTCCCGACTTGAAGGGGTCAGCAAAGTTGTGGAGAAGGTGGGAAATAATGCACTTATGAAGATGGCAAAGGCATGTCTGGGACAGGAGAGAAGGAACACCCCAAGCTGAAATAAGCTGCAAACATTTCTATACATAACAATGAAGGAGGCTGTAAAACAGGATGGTTACTGCTTCTGCACACATTTCAAAGAATTTTTATTAATTGGCAAAAGTTCAGAAACTAATAATTTTTGAACTAGCAAATTGTACCTTAAAGCTCTCGATGAATGCAGTTCCATCTAGAAACTGTACCCAGAACTTTTTCTGCACCCAATTTGGTAAGAATCCTCTTAGACTTACTAAGAAAAACACACATACATTTACAGGTGAACCCAAACTATCAAGTAAAATTGAAAAGAATATATTCATGACAAGATTAATCCCAAATAAAGACTAAAAGGAAGGAGAAAGTTTCTTTCTACAATTATCAACGGAATAAGGTGACTTAAAATGTGCTAGATCTTAGCTGTGCAAAGTCTTTAGCTTTTCAGGAAAGAGACACTAGAATCCAGTCAAAAATTTAGGCATTCATTAATAAGTAAAATGAAATTACTTGACTCATGTGACAGGGAAAGCCAGATTCAAGAATCATAATGATTTGCCAGCATTTAACTGGACTGATGCCTGTCTCGCTGATGGTCAGGATTAGGACCTCTGCCAAAAGAAATTCCTCAGGGATGCAAGGTCTTCAGCCTCTATCTGCAGTGCGAAGGCCCCTGAAGAGGGCTCCAATAGGATTTTTGGTTGTTTAGCACCTCCCCATTCACAGATATTAATTTATGACATCACAATTGTGAAAACCTGTTCCCCCTTAATGATCTGGGGACTACCCAAAATCAAGATTTCTACCATTTCCACAGAGACTATTTCTAAAATTTATCCTATGCTAGGTTTATTCAGGTTTTTACAAAAACATTAATTTTTTTTCAGTCCATACATAAGTCTTCTTTTTGGAGTAGGTAACCAGACACTAACTGGCTAATAGATATTAACTATTGCAGAACAAGCAATGTAAATTGAAGCCAAGTGTCTGTGCTAGTGAATGCCCCAAGAAAACAACTTTTAACCATTGATAAGAAAACAAGACACCTTCTGATGCATTCCCTAAGGTGGAGGTCAGATTACAAGGAACAACACAGAAAATCCAAGACGGAAGAATGCCTTCTGACACAAACAGCAAAAGAAAGAGGGTGATGAGGATGGACACACCTCTCTGGGCTCTTTGGTTCCTATGCTGCGTGTGGGCATATTTGATACTGCACTTCCTAATTAAGAAACAGATTGCCATAAAGGTGCAGGAATACAGCCCAAGACAAATTAACAGATGCTCTCTCCCTTTTCTGAGTCCCTTGGGGCAGGCAACGCTGGATTTAACTGCTGAAAAATCAGTTAACTATAATCTGTTGCCAGATGTTTAAGAATTGAGTGGGATTTTCAGGAAAGGGTTCCCATGGAGGAAGATCAGCACACAGCTTCGTGAGTGATGTGCCAGTCAGCGGGGTAGCAGCGTCCTCCTGGGATACAAAAATCGAAGGCGGTGGAGCAGAAAGGTGAAGGCTTCTGCTAACTTCAGCCAAGAATGATGATTTTAAAAAGGAAAAAAAAAAACACATTAGGTAAAAACATTGCTTCCTTTACATTGCAAAACACAGGGAGACAGCACACAGTGCTGGTAAGAGGTATGAAAATTATGCTCTGCAACTGGAAATCAGGAGACCAGCCAAAAACGTGGTTTGTGTTTGCAGAGTTTCTTTAAATCCACAAGTTTTCCCATCATTTAAATGCACAGGGATTTTCTCTTCTCAGGGATCTAATTAAACTACACAGCATGATTTGTTAGCTAACAAGAAGCCTATATCCTTTATGGGACTATGGAAAACCCCAAGAATACCCGGCTATCACAAGCAAGTGCTACACAGAGAGCACTGATGTGGCCAGTGCTGTGTAATGCCAAACACACCAGCATTTCTCAAATGCTTTTCCAGGCTTTCAGAGGTTTTTTTCCCCCTAATTCTCAGTTTCCATCCATTTCCACCTGATGCTGATTTTGTTTATTTTCCACTCAGCTGACCCATTGCAGGGCCAGCCAACACCGCTCCATACATGAGGGATACTACCATTCCATGAGTATTTATGCAATAACCAAGAGAATAATTATGGATTTCATCTGCTTAAATGTAGACAAGAACTAGAGGAGGTGGGTCCAGAGACACATAAGTTTGGGAGGAAAAAAATACAGAGGGACTTCTGTGCTGCTTCCTTCCCTCTCGGAAAATTCCCCAATTCTGTGCCAGCAGCATCACATGCCCAGCTGAGTGAGCTCCCTGCAGACCATGACTCTCCAACATCAGGAGCTAACACTTAATTCATGCTATTGTTTTCTTTGGCAGTTTTGTCCCTCTGCATGGTCAATGTTGCATTTCAAAGCCTGCACCACTTGCTTTGCTGTGCATGACCTTGGATGTTTCATCACAAGCGATCTGTATCTTAGCCCTGAGATCAGCAGCTGGACAAAGACCAGGATATAGGTAGTGCTCATGGGAAATCTGCATATTGCAGATGAGCATCCCGCAATCTTTCTTCTATGTCCCTGCAGCCATGGGGAAGATCCTGCCCTAGTGCAACTCATCCTGAACCAATGGCAGCAATGGAGGCCTCACAGAGCAGTTTAGATCAGACTATACTGTCTGGCTGGCTGGGATAAGAAGGACGAAGCAGGATTTTTAAGAAATCTAGTCTTTCCAAGGTGGCGTAGTGATGGACCAAGACACATGGTACAGAAAAACAGCTGGTGGCTGAAAGAAGTCTTGACTTAGGTAAGTTTTGTTTTTCAGGAAATCTTGCCTCTCATTTTGACCAGTCTCTTTGAATAGAGATCAGAGGGCCTGGCCATTAGCCATGATACTAATTTTTCAAACATTTGGGGAGGGATAGAAAGAAAACCTGGATGCAGCACCAGTCTTTCCAGTAATTTCCTCTTTTCTTTCTCTAACTTTAAAGTGCCACATAGGAACTTCTCCTGAGAAAGCGATGTGCCTGCATTAAATGCACTGAACTATCATCAGAGGTTTGATTTTTCTCTGCTGAGAATAAGGAAGTGCCTCACAGGCCATGCTAGACAGCATGTATTTTGAAATACTGGATACTGTAATTATTTCTATTCCATTTTAAGAATAACACATCAACAGTCAAGCAGCAAATACTCCCTCCACAGTGAACTGAAGGAAGAACCAGATAGCTTGTTTAAAATTCAACACGTCAGCCAGAAAAAGTGCAGTCAGAGAGAAAAGGCTGCATGCATTTCTGCTAAGTGTCTTGAAAGAAGACAGAAGTCAGACACAGGCCACATCAGAGGTGACAGCAAAGTCCCAGAGTGAATTCTGCCCAGCCATCCTGCAGAATCCCATATCCTCACTGCTGTGGCCCAGCCAGCCTGCACCTTGTCCTGTACCACGGTGTGGTTAAGGCAGGAAACACATTGTCAGCTTTCCTTTGTTCTGGGGAATGAATGGACTTCCCTGCTTCCTATGGTGCTGGGAAGTGAATTTATTGATACTTGTAAGTGTACAAATATTGCAGTAGCATTACTGTGCTTAACCAGAGAACTAATACCTCCACTTTTCCAGACCGTATCCAAAGCTGATTCTTTTTGTGCTACTCCATATTTAAATTCAGGCTCGGGAGCTTGACCATAGTTTTCCCTAAAGGTAACAAAATGGCCTAGATGAACAATGGACTTGAACATATGACAATGATTTATTAATTATGTTCTTAAAAACACTGACTGTGCTCAAACCAACATCTACTCTAACCCTGCTTGGGCCAGCATTTCTAAACTGCAGCTGTCTGGGGAAATGCACAACTAACAAGGGGAGGCAGCATGGGTGTCTTTGGATACAGATCTGGCCAGGTTTCTAACACTGAATAGAAATGGTAATGTTCTTCTGCTGTTCAGTACAGCAAGATGACTTACACTTTCTGAACCTTTAGGCATCACTGAGGTCTTCATCCTTATATGCGAATCACAAGGTTATTTCCACATGAATGAAGTAGATATATATATACACACAGACACACACATAGATATATGTATATATTCACAGAGCGAGGAATCTGCAAGAACTCAGAAGAATAACCTTTCTGTTTTGCATTCCTGTGATTCTTGAGAAGAATTTCCAAAGCATTTCACATCACAGCAAGTTGGTTGCCCATGTACCAGAACTCGTGATAAGAAGCTCAGGAAGAAATAAATTCAGATAAAAGGACAATGTGAAAACCAAAATCTAAAATGCCCAGAGGTTTCTGGCCAGCTCACAGGACATCCCTGCATCTCTGCTATTGTACATGTCCCTGTTGGTGTTCATGCTTCACACTGTGAATTTCTGAGTGCATCATGCTCACTGTGGATTCCCTGCAGCACTCCTTGTGATGGTGAACTTTCCTGTGACTGCTTTCACTCCAGCATGACGCTTTTACTGAGAGCCAATTAACAAAACAATACCCCATAAGATGCTTATTTTCCCCAGCAGTACTGAGAAGCCAGCAGGTGCCCCAGCATACTCCTGCTTGCACACCAGTACAGCAGTATGACGTGTGGGCTTTCATGGCACACATTACTTTTTGGCAGGGGGTTGCAAATTGTAATTGGTTATTAATGAAATTGCTTGTGATCAAAAGTGCCATTGACTGCCAGGGTGGTTCTTCATCTTCTATGACTTAGCACATACTGGCCTTTTTCTGCTTCAGTCTTACATACATTAAAACTCTGGCTTGTCTTAGTCAATATAAGAATATACACATAGGCCAGGTTCTTTTTATTAAAATGCAATGGCTTGTAAATTTCTAAAATCAAGTGTCCTATTTCCTCAAAGCAATCTTCTTTTCATCCTGCCCTGCATCTTTCACAAAACTGACATTTAGAAATAGATTCTTTTCAAAATTTCCCTTTACAGATCATCCACAAGTGCTTGTTCTGATTTCACACAGGATCTTCATTGTGCTTTCAGCCTCTGCTACCAATTTTCATGCTTGCAATTTTGGTTTGTGAAATCACTCTGCTAAAACCATGTACAAACAAAAATATCAAATAGAAGATTTTTTGTGTTCTTTAGAATAGCTGTCTCTGCTTGTGTGCCTCAAAATTGAGAGAAGTAAAAGAAAAATTTAAAAATGGATCCAGCAAGTCAAGCTAGTAAGAAACTCAAGGGAGTGAAGAAGAGCAGCCTGAACTCCATCCTGACAGCTGCTGCTAGTGATAAAACCAACAATGAAGTTTGCTATGTGAAGAAAAGGTTGATTTTTATCTGTAGGGACCTGGGAGGGCCCTTCTGACAGAGATGCTTTTTAAGGTGTAAATCTATTCAAGCAACTTTGGAGAGGCCTGAAGATTTTAAAACAAGTATCTTCCTTTTATCTGGCAAATATCATAATTTGTCTTCCTTTTATCTTGTCTGAAAACTTACTCTTCTGTTAATGATATCCTAATTTTCCTTTAAAATGCCTTGGCTGTTTCACTTTTTTATATTGATCACTACACAAGTCTACTGCTGTAATCATTCCCTCTCCTCTCCATTTATAGCCTTGCACCCATTAGATTTGCATATATATATTCAAATAGGCACTTAGATCTCTGAGTTTCTTGACAGAGCAATCTAATTTTTATAATTTATATATTTTATTATAATAGCAACATTTCATTCCCAGTAAATTACCAAGTTGTTTTCAGTGAGTGCAGTGATACAACTCAACACTATTTCTCTGAGAAAGCAGCAGGAATCCTCGCTCTACCTCCCAATGTAACAAAACCCACATGGTGTGAAGAAGTCATGTATAAATTCTTGAGACAGCACCAAGTTTCAGCACCTGGGGGAGGCAGGGGTCAAAAGTGAAACCCCTCTGAAATGGTACACTGCCATCAATGTATCAAGTATTAAAGGAGCTATGATAAGTATTTCTCAGATTCATACCTCATAGTCAACATCATCTCAATTATAGCGGAATAAACTGACTCAAATAAGCGCATAGAATTAATATTTGTTTCATCTAGGTCTCTCTTGGTTGAGAAGGCAGTAGCTTGCCCTCCTGCATCACTGTTTGACCTGCAGAAACCTTCAAATACCTGATCTATCCAGGGACAAGGAGGGATTCATTGGCTGTTTCTCATCTCCCCCTGCAGCCAGCCCACCCAGGACACAGTCAGGAGTGACAACATGCCTGAGGTGTTTGCATTTTTAGTTCACTCTACCACAGCATCTCCTTTTGGTCAACACTGTTCTCAGAGAAGATGCTGCCCCTCAAAAAGGTGCTGGGAGGCAGCGGAGCTCCTGGCCCCGAGATGATGCTTCCACATTCTCTGCTTCAGACACCTCTCTGGCTATGCTCAGAGACTGAGAATATTGGTGTTTCCAAATGAAATTTTGCTCTACCCTGTTTGCACTCTCATCCTGGCCAATTCAGCAGGGAAATGTCTTAATAATGCTTTTAGGGATTGCAATATAATAAAAACAAGAATTTGGTTCTACTTAGAAATCTCTAGCAGGAGGAACACATCTTCATGAAACCAAAGGTGAGGTGCAAAATCTCATGTAAATGTGGGTAAAGCACAAATCTGGGAATTAGAAGACCAATATTGAAGACCTTCATTAAACTTCTGGTACTCCCATTTTAACACCCTTCAGACACAGTTTCCCTATAGCAAAAAAAGAATAAAGCTAGATTTCTTCTGGGGCAAATTTTGCTCATATTTCTCTTTAGAAATACTAAACATATGAGCAGCAGTATTCTGGTAACTTGAAATGCCACACACTGAAAATTATTTTAGCATAGCTTAACAGGATAAAAATTTGAGTCTTAGGTAAACCTCGTAAGGATTCTGAGTTTAGCAGGTCAAAATGAAGGCCTTTCACATGTTTTTAATATTCATAAAGGCATGAAGTTTAGAGAAAACTCTTCAAATTCCTATAAAACCAAAGAAAAAAACAGTCTGGTGCTCTGGAGAGGAAACAGGAGTAGGTTTCAGGCTGGAAACAGCAGGTGTAATCAGCATTTCTCTCTGTTAGCCAGATGGAACCCTAGTGTTCTTTTTGCAAAGAAAAAGAGGGATTAAGAACTCTAGCCCAAATTAAAGGTTTAGATTATATAGTCCAGATTAGCAGCCCCTCCCTCATGTCCTACAGAACAGTTCCCATCAGGTCACAAGTGCATGATATTTTAAAGTAAGATTGTTCAGGCAAAAAGGACACCTCAGGATGTTTCTAGTTCAACCCCTTGCTCAAAACAGGGTCCAAGAATAGTTCAGACTACGTTTCTTAGGACTTGGTGCATTTGTTCTTGATAGATTCAGCTTGCTCTCTCTCTTCAAAGGCCAGAGCAAGTTAATTCTGATTTTGACAAGAGTCCCGCCGTCATAGCAAGCAACTACAAACTGGAAGGCAGGTCATCAAGACAAAAGCATGACTGTGTAGTGACACTGTAAATGAGCACTTGCTAACAAATTGCCTTAGGAGCAGGCCAAGACAGTTAAAGCAAAAACAAAAACCAAAATCCATTCTGCACTCCACACATAAGATTGATATTTTAATCAACTTTTTGTTGTTTTTAATCAAGTTTTTGTCTTGTTTAAATAACCTGTCTTTCAAACCCACTCGTTTGGATCCTCATGTCAATGTAGTTCACCTGATCTCAAACTCACCCAAGGGCAACTTAAATTCTGTAATAAAAGTCTCTGCTCAGAGAAGCACCCAAAAAACTGAGCCAGTGACTACGTACTTGATAAAATTTAAAGCATCAGGCTAAATTTCCCTTTGTTATTCTACTACATGAGCCAAGTTTAGCAGCAGTGGCTCAGCAATAACATTCAGGCTGATCTGCACAGTGAACATCACAATATTTCTTAGGAGTCTGCCAGAAACTGTTTTCCCAGCCTAAAGCCAGCCTGTTTCAGCTTCCAGAAGATCATGAATTGTCCCAAATGGGAACACAGACTAAGATGATGGAAAAGGTTGCTTGCACACACTTGCATTCAATATTTATTTTAAAACTTTGAAAAAATCCAGTTTCGTTGTGATTCTGGAAGCCTCATCCATACCAGCTCAGTTTTAGTTTTAACATGTGATTTACCCAACTCAAAACCTAAACCCTCCAGAAGATAAAGGCAATGTATATATTTTTAAGCTCAAAAGAATATGAACATGAAGCCATATATGGCCATACAGCAGGAGAGGCAGGCAGATACGTTTTACATTATATATTATATTAATTACAATATACACTGTGTGAATGCTGGCCATGAAATTGCAGCACATAAACACAAACACATGATCACAAATATATAGGTACACACACATTTATCAATAATAGTAACAAATTACCCTCCTTTTACTTCTCTAAACAAAGAGAGCTTTCTCACAAACCATCTAAGGGGAATAAATGCACCAGCAGATACACAGTGACTTTAAATAAACCGCAGATAAAAACAATAGCTTCTCTAAGGCAGTTATATCTGCCACACCCTCCGGGCTAGTAAAGGGCAGACCTTCATCATTATATTTTTCTTAGTCACTATTTAATAATACACAGTCATTTTTAATCATAAGCATGGAAATAATTAACACTTCAAAAGCATGTAACTTGTTGGTGATTTTCTTCCTTTGCTACTTATTAAAAATTTAATTTGTTCATGAGACCAAACAAATGTTTCCACTGAATTTAAGGATCATTTTTCTATGAATGAGAATCTAACAAGATTCAATACTTGTCTATTATTATGCTGAATTACTGACCTCAGATCCCAGGCTTAGCCCTCCTGTGCAGACTGGCTGGCTCAGCTGCGATGGATGCCTCATCAAACCACCCTGCTGGGAAGTAACAAGTTTATTTTCTTCCAGCCCCTCTCCCAGTAGTTTGGGGCTCTTCCTAAAGATATTTGTGATAAATGTTTTGAAAACTCTTCAGGTTAATAGTCCTAAGAGATTTTTCTGATCTGCTTTTGTTAACAAAGTGGGAATTCCAACCCCATTTCTATTGTGTTAAGTACAGGAAACACAAATTTAAAAAAAAATAGAAAAAAAAGAAAACAGATCCTTCAATAGCAAGATATTTAATAATAGTCCTTAAAAGAAAAAAAAAAAAAAAAAAAGAAAAAAAAAGAGAATATAAAAAGTCTTCTATTAAGGACATACACAATACAAAATTAGTATTACAAATGGCCTGGCATGTCAATCTTTTAAGATATACTGAAAGTTTAAGCCCTCAAATCCCTCTCGCTTTCTTCACTCATTTTCTACTATTTGGGGCTGTAGCTCCAAGTCTGCCTAAGAGAGCAGAAGATAGCAATTTCAGGTTTTAATACAGATGAGGTTGATGTGGGAAATCCTTTGGCTGTTGGCTCTTTAGCATGCTAGGAAAAGAAAAGAAACACCAGTTTCAGACCGGGCGAGCCCCCATTGGTTCATCAAGTGTGCCGCCTATGCCAGAAGAGATGGTAAATCAGCTGAAACGGAGAATTTGCTGTGCAAAGGGGCTGCCACAAGAGGGAGGTCCCATTGCACCCAGCCGGGCTCGCTCACCTCAGCTGCGGGGAGCATCACTGAGCGGTCCATCCCCCTGCCATGAGAGCCTGGCAGCCACCCGCTTCTCTTCCCCCGCTTTCCTCCAGCCCATCTCGCACCAGACGGACGCCATCCGCCTGGAATGCTCTTCCTTCCCCTGACACCCCATGTCACCTCTCCCTGCCTGCGCAGAAACTGTCCAGCTGAAACTCATCTTGGTGGCACATCACCCCTGAGCTGGGCCAGGTCTCAGCTGGCTGGGAATACACAGGGAGCACGTTCCAGGCAAGCAATCCTGCTTTCACAGGGGCAGAAGAGGGATACAATTCTTGAGAGCGCTATCTGTTCATCACAACTGTTCTTCACAGTGACACTGAGGTAAAGGAGGAAGCAGGTTACTGTAGCGTGATATAAATGTATTCAAAGTATCCCTTAGGATGCCACATCATTACAGTCCTGTTCCCCAAACAAATCTGGGCTCTTTTGTCTCAGCTAGCTCTCATGTGATTTCTGTCCTCCAACATGATGCTGCAATTTATTATTTCTGAAAATTTATCTGGAAAACCTAATTTTAAAAATTATCCAAAATGTTTCATTAATATGGCTTTACATTCCCAACAATGGCACAAAAGCTTGTGGATTTGGATTTTTTGATCCAGTGTAAATCAACCCTCTATAGGTCCTTGATATAATTTTAAACAGAGATACTAGTTCTGACTTCCAGTCACCCTGTTACCTCTTGTTTTCTGACACAAAGAGGAACCTTCACTGGGACTATCTGACTCTGCAAGAGCATTAGGGGGAGATCCATCAAAATCCCGTGCACCTCTGAGCCTATGACCCAGCAGAAGCCCTAGGGCTATTTGGTACAAACCCGTGGCTGGTGTGATTTGTCAGATCCTCATGGAAGTCCCTAAAGCTTTAAGAGTTTGTAGCAGCAGAGGGTCTGGCTCATGCAAATGGAAGTAGAGCTTCTCTGGGAGCTTTGAGGAATAGGTTAAATCATGCAAGATCATCCTGCCATGACTGGATTGTCAGACAGCTTTCCCTCTGGTTTCTAAATAAAAGAAAAAAAAAATCAAGGTGATTTTCAGTCAAAGAGATTCTAGAAAAAAAAAGTGAAATATCTTTTTTCCCACAGAAATCCTCTCATACCCAGAACAAAAGAAGGGGAAATCCAGCAGCAGCAAACCTTCTGTGTCTGGGGGAAGCTGGACAGGAGTAAACAAAAAAGGCTCAACTCCTGTGAAGGGTCTTCTTCTCCTGATCTTCTCATGCTCTCACCTTCATTTATGTTCTTTCAGGCACCTCCTACAAAGCTGAGGGCACCATGCTGAAATTTTTCCCCAGAATAGCAGGAGTATAAAGTAGGAAAGGAGCCCAGCAAAGATGTTCCTCAAAAAAAATCCTCCTACCACATTATCTGTGCAAAAAACATACTCTCTTCTTGGTTTTGAACATACACTCCCTAAACCAGAAATCTTTTCATATAAATCCTTTACGACAAAATCATTCTCCATTTAAATCCTGCATGAGTGTGTTCACTCACTTCATGCTTTAGGTTAGTCCAGAAGTTTGTTGTTTTAATAATTTTCTCTTCTTGTCCTTGGAAACTTCGTGAGAATTTCATTTTTGGTTTTCATTTACTCTGCATAAATGGAGTAATGCGTTGGCAAAAATCTTGTGTTGCCTCCATTCCCTAAAAGGAGCGTGGGAGAATAGTAGGGGTGTCTATATCTGGTTAGAAATCAGAACAGTTTTTCCAATGCCACTTAGTTACTCATGCAGTGCCAGGTTCAAAGGACCATGATGCACACAATTTTTTGGATGAACAAGAGCCTGTTCTCCTCAAAGCTTTCCCCAAAAATGTCAGCAATGAGGAGGGATGATACAGGAGCAACACACACCATGTGAGCAGCATCACTGCTAAACACATTTATGTCATGTTTGGAGAACACTGACACCTGGATCCAGGATGACTCCAAGCATGTGCTTTGCCTGAGGCATGGAGTTGGTGAAGATGGCAGTGAGCTGGCAGATACTGGCTTGTGTTTTGCATTAATCTGGGATTTTACTAACTGCAGTGTTTTCCACAAGGCTGCTGTAAATGGGGTGCTCTATTCTTACACAGCTGGGCAGCAGAAGCACCTTAAAAAAAATCTTTACTGGTTCCTACATGACAAGGATCAGTGGAAGACTATGGAAGACTGAGGGGCTCTATCCTGTGATTCATCTGACATTCCAAGATATCTCTCTGAGCCAGCACACTTCCAGGACTTGCCAGTGCACATCCTCCCCCTGTTTTGGTTTAATTCTTTCTGACGGGGCACCTGAATTAGCAGTTCTGTGGCAGTTCTTCAGCTAAAACAGGCTAAGGGCATGTACAGAGCTTGTTGCATTCCTTCACAGCAAATTCCCAGCTGTGTCTTGAGGTTATGAAATAACAGCAGGAAACTAATAAAAAAGCAATAGTTATGTCTCTGAGGGCCTTGTGCTCCCCACCCTGGGCTGGGATTACAAAGATGAAGCTCATTTTCATGGGCAAAGCACAAGATAACAAGGCACTGGCTTGAGCATCCCCAACACCACAAGATTAGTCCTGTACAACTTCTTCCCGTGGGACTTCATCATCCTTACAAGTAACTAATGACCACACTGAACAAACAGCATAGGGCATGTATTTGGCACCATTTGACTGCCTTCAGCCACAGTCCAGACCTATCATTCTCTGTGGGAGCCAGAGGGTTATTTTCAAAGCCTGCAAAGGGCTGAGAAATTTCTTTCCCAGATTAAGATAATGAGACTCTCTTTCCACATGTTTGCAGTGAATGCTGCCAGTGAGTCCTTTCTTCCTGAACATTTCCTTGCTGCTCTGTCAGAGTGCACTCCAGGTCCCGGTACCAAAATAATGAATAAAACTACAGCATTGAAGAGACTACATGAGGGCAAGGATGACCTCTGCATAGATACATGCTCAGGTGAGCATGTAGCCCATGCTGGATTTTCATGGTTTTGTAAGAAATTTGTTTTTGCAAAGTTAAACTCAGATATGGTCAAAAGTCAGGCTGGATCACAGCTGAGCTGAACCCAGTTTTTTGAAGCATGCCTGAGAAAACACGATTATGGTTGGTTTGGATTTTTAAAAATAATTTCGTTTTCTTTAACAGTTCAACAGAACCAATTAAGTGTTTGGAAGTGATCTCTCACTTTTAAACGTCTCTCTCAGATATATTATTAAAGTTGGCTCTGGCAATTCACAAGCTTTAGGCCCTCATCAAAATACCCACACACTGGTCAGGTATTATTATTATTACTGTTGGAAAATCCTCTCAAGTAAAGATTACTTATAGATGAGATGAATATTGAATAAATGTAATCCATGGATTAATTAGCTAAAGCCCTGTGTTAATCAGAAAGCAAGAAAGGGAGAAACACTAGCTCATTAAGCATTTACAAGTATGTTGTATGTGCTTCCAGGATTCAGTTACCCTCTCTCCATAACACAACTGTTTTTTATTTAACACTTGGATGTATGTGAGACACCCAATGTCCTTGTGTGCTAAAACTAAAAACTGTCAAATTATATAGTGTTAGTCATCACCAGCGTGAGGAGAAAAATACTAAATAGTACAGCAAAAAATATTTGTGTTACAACTCCATAAATTGCATACACATGACGTTTACATAAGTAATAGCTGGATTCGTGGCTGTGCATTACTTATTCGCACCTTGTGTGGAATAACTCAAGAGGTAAAAGACTCATCCATTAATCTCCTTCCCCCAGTCTATAATCCTAAAAAATCCTAAACCCCTCAAGACACTTTATCTTCTTAGGAAAATCAGGCTCATGAGCTGAGGATGGTGGTGTGCTTGGTGCTGAAGAAGTGCTGATGAATTCACCGTTGTGTGGCTGTGCAAGCTCTGGTGAGCCCTGCACGGATCTGTCATCTGTTTGATGGACAAACACAGACACGGAAAGTCCTTGTGTGCCACTTCTCTCACAGCCCACGGAACGTCTTACTGCACTCCCAGGCCTGCCATGCCGGGGCCTTGTTGTAATATTTTTGTGTATATTTTTCCTTTAACAGAGCACCATCAAAGATAGGAAGATGTGAAACAAAGTACATTTT
Organism: Pomatostomus ruficeps; assembly: GCA_013400735.1. Taxonomy (NCBI): domain Eukaryota; kingdom Metazoa; phylum Chordata; class Aves; order Passeriformes; family Timaliidae; genus Pomatostomus; species Pomatostomus ruficeps. The sequence goes on along the minus strand of VYZT01019241.1, from coordinate 97,519 downwards.
TCTTACTTCACACACAGCATTTTGTAGAATATCCCACCTCCTCGGGTTTTTCCTCATGAATATTTCCATTCCATTGCAATATCTTTTTTCTTTGACCAATGTTATTCAGTGTCCACAAACTACAAACAGAGTATCACACAGGCAAAACCAGCCCAGAGGTATGGCAAGATCTCCACCAGCCTCATTCTGGGGGGAAATTACAGGTCTCTATGCACTTATCAAAAAACAAGGCAAACAAGGCTGGCAAGACAACCTTACTATTTTGCACTTTTTCTTAGTGTCATCTTACATGACAACACTTCGTTGCACTGAATCCCACTCCTCTCCTCCCCAGGCTCTGCTGCCCAGCCTTCCTCTGCATCACACCCTCCAGCACTGCCTGGTCCACCCCAAAAGCGACGGTGGCTCTGCAAGTCTGCCACATGTTCCCCCAAGGACATATACCACAAAGAATCAAGATTCCAACGTTTCTCATCGTGCTTGTGTGGCTGCACACCAGCCTCAGGGGGACCATCACTTCCACAGGAGTCAGACAGCATCAGATGGGGTAGCTTATTTATTTTTCTCAAGACTCCAAGGCAAAGGGAGAAGCATATTATATGCAAAGGGTCTGCTGCACCACAGGCTGAGTTGGAAAGGTAATGTAGGGATTTCTCCTTAGGGGTAAGTTCTTGGGCAGACACTTTAATAACACTCTTCATTAGGAAATAATTGCCAGGCATTATGCAACTCCCTCCTCTCTGTGGTATGGAGTCCAGTGGAGTCAGAAGCGTGAAAGATAAAGGTCCCTGCCTATGCAAGAGTGAAATTCTGCCACCCAGCCTGCAATAGTACATTTTATCATGGTCAGTCCTACTACCTTTGGCAGTGTGGGTACAGGGGAGCAAAGCAACCTCCAAGCAGAGCTTATTGCAAACATGTTCATCCATACCAATGTGCTACTCCATGGTAACTGTGTAAAACAGCCCTGTTCCTGCTCTGTCCCATACGCTGGCACCCCTCACCTGTCATCCCCCACTGGGAGGGGAGTGGAGGGTGATCTTATCCCACCATGTGGCAAGGGGTGCCCAGGGCCTCTGTGACTGCTGTGGAAACACCACACCCTGCCCCCACTGCTGGGAACAGATTGTAAAATCAAAGAGCAGCTATTTCAGCTCAGGGCAGGAGACAGAGGTATTTCCTGGCCACACATTTTGGTAGTAAAATGAACTTGCAGTCCCAATCATTTTTCAAAATCATTTACTTTGTACCCAATGGGTATGCCAAGTGGCACAAGCAGGCTTGGAGCCTGCAGCTGTCCCAACTCCAGTGCAGATTGTGGGTGAATCACTGGCTCTGGGGTGGAGTAGAAACCAGGACACTCAACTCTGCTAATGAGATGCTCACATAAACATACTTTGAGCATGCAAAAATCATCCAAGCATGCCTTGGTGGGAAAGAAGGCGTGAGGTCCATGAAATGACAAGGGGTAATGGTTTTAAACTAAAAAAGGGTCAATTTAGGTTAGGTACAAAGAAGTGGTTTTTTGACAACGAGGGTGGTAAAGCACTGGCACAGGTTGCCTAGAGAGCTGGTGGATGCCTCATGCCTGGAAACATTCAAGGTCAGTTTGGACAGGGCTATGAGCAATCTGGTCTACATGAAGATGTCCCTGCTCATTGCAGTGGGGTTGGAACAGATGGCCTTTAAAGGTCACTTCTTGCCCAAACCATTCTGTGATTCCATGAAGCAGAAGCAATGCTATCACCGAGTACAGTACTGGGGGGTGGAGGGTGGGGTGTGATCACAGCCCTTTTATCTCCTGCCACACAGTTCTTTAGAAACTTGGTCTTCATTTAACTAGAAGGTCCTTAGACCCTCTCTTTAGGAAAGAGATGCCTGGGGCTGAGGCAACTGAAGTATCTTGCAGAAAATCTGTTCCAGTGGCCTCCAGCAGCTGTGAATTTCTTTTTTCCTGGAGCAGTATTAATTCAATGACCTAGCGATCACATTGGAAACAAACCACATCAACATATAGAGTTACAGGTGAAACTCATTCACTGGGAAGACCTTCAAAAGGCCCTATCACTGTCTTCAGGCCCAGTCAGGCTCACTGGCGTGGGGAACACACAGTGAAAATGCCCTGTGCAGTGAACTTGTAGGGTTAGAGTTGTTAATAATGTATGGGCATATACCATACATTATGTATTAAGCTCAGAAGAGCTGAGCTAAACTCAAACATAGATCAAACAATCCACGGGATCTGACTTAAAGTGCTTGAAATGTGCCCTTGGACCCAAATTCAGTGAGCAAAAAGCAGCAGAGAGAGGTTCAGGCTGGCACCTCCTCAGTCACTACACCTGATCCAGAGCAGGAGTCTTCAGCAGGTGTCAATGGTGGCAGCAGCCTCAAGGTGATCTCCGCAACAGTCCTCTCTTTTGGGAGGAAAGGCAGGAATTAACACTCTCCCTGTTAATCCTTGGAAAAAAGTCATTACGCCAGGTCCCCAAGGGACACCTGTGCAAGCCAGGGGTCTGCAGAATGTTTCATAGATGGTGTGAGGGTGATCTCCTTTTGGGAAACCAGGAGAACCTCTGCACAGGGGATGCATCCTCGGATGCCCTCTGAGGACGCTACAGCTGAGGCAGACAGTGCAGGTTTTACTCTGGAGATCTCTCAGACAAACCTATTCTTGGCCCACTGAAAAACTGCAAGCTGCAGCATGCAATACAATACTTTGTGGTTCTAAAGGACCTTCCAAATGAGGGTCTCACATTAATTAATTAAGCCTCAGAGCGCCTAGAAGGAAAATCTATCCTATTTTACCAGCAAGTGCAATGAGTATGCAAAGGTCACACAGAATAGAGGAGTAAAGGAAAGAGAGATCCTGGTATCCTGACTCCTGACTCCTTGCTGCATCTATTAGCTCATGAGTACCCTCCAAGGGACACGTATGGAGGACAAAAGGTGACCCAGAGCTGTGTCCCAAGGGGCACTGGCTGAGACGTTTAATAAGATGCAGGAGGATGACTAACAGGGTTACACAGATTGACGCAGGTCAGTAAAGAATATGGCATTAAGAAAATTGATCCTTTGAAAGCCTCCAGCCACATGCTTATGTCAGAACCAAGCGTGACTTGTGTCTGTGTTTCATATGACACCACCAAGTACCCACCAAAGGGCTTTCCTTCATGTTTAAATAATGAAATGCAATGTAATGCCAACAGGTGTTTTTTCACAGGCAGAAGGGAGAAGAAGGGAAAGCATTTGGGTGGGCTGAGGAAGAGCCCGGATTTTCCCTGCCTCTCCCACCCCTCCCTGTCCTGATGGCTCAAGAGCAAGAGGTCACCAACGGCTGGACGTGCCCATCTGTCTGCAATGCCAGGGAGACAAGCTCATGGGCAGTGGAAGCGGGAATAACTTGTGTATGACTGGGGGTGTGTGTTAGCAGCGTACCAGCTACGGTGTCTGTGCGATAGACGGGAGGCTGCCATGGGGAAGAAGAAGAAAAGTTCTCTACAGGTCATCCTGGAAGATGGTACCGCTGTGAGATCATTTCAGTTCGCATGCTGCCAAATACTTGGCTAAACCTCTTGGGGCTTTCCCGAGCACGCCATTTTGCGTCTCTCAGAGATCATACAACTTCAGTTTGCTTGGGCAGGGAATTTTGTCAGCCTGCCAGACTAAAGTAAATATTAAAAGCATTGCTGTAGGGAAATAATATAATGTATAATCAATAATGGACGTTCTGCCAAGCTCAGCTGGAACTTATGGGTTAGCTGTGTAAAGCATCACATGTGTAAATTCCAGCAACAAATGCAATTACTCTTTGTTCTCTGTTTTGCAGCCGGAATAGAGTTTGATGGACAAATCGAAACTGACACAGAGAGTGAAGGTAATGTAGAGATTAACAAATGTGGTCTTGTTTGAAATACAAGAGCTGATACCTTTTCTCTTTCGCTCTGACTTATGACTTGCTCCACAACACGAACTCTTTCATGAGCTACTTGCAAGCAAGCAGCTTTTTCCCTTGAGGTTTGACTTCTAATAGTGATATGCAAACCACCATTCTTAAGCAGTCTGTCCTCTTTTATCCATGTTCCCAGAGGTGGAGGCTGTCAGATCCTACCTTCCTTGGGAGTGAACCCCTAGTAAATCAGGCACTGCAGTAAAGCACCCCCCTGTGCAGGGCTAGGACTGCTTTGCACTATACTGAGATCCTGCTTGCCCTCCCTGTAATGCTTGCTTAGACCATAATACACTGGGATCTTGATTAATCATGTCCACAAGAACAAAATAATGAAAATGGATTGAAGGGAGACTTACGACTGTGTAGGAAATCAGGAAAAGCCCATGACAGGATTAAAAACACCTTTAACTCTGCATGTATAGTACAACAAAAGGGAGAGAGTTAAGAGGTAAGATCATAACAGCACTGGATAGGTGATAAAAATGTAGTTGTTACTGCAAAAATGGTTCACAACTGTATTATTTATAGAATATGAGAAAGTAAACAGCAAACTACTGGGATTTAATGTTGGATTTTTTTAAAAAAAAATCATATCCACCTTTTCCATATAGGCAAAAGAGGCAGTAGGATAAAGGTAACAAATGAATGCTTCACATTTAACCTAGTACTTGATAGGTTGCAAATAAAAAAACCCTATATCATTGGCTGTCCAAAATGAACATTTTTCCGAAGAGAACAGGTGGTCCTTTGACCTAGATGACTGACCAAAATTCAGCTGAGATGGACCATTACATAGTAACTGAAACCTGCCTAATGGCTCCTGAGAAATGAGTTGGAAGCTCCTTCTTGTTCCCAGTGTCAAATGTGACAACCACTGCCTACGAATTTTTTACCACTAACAAGAAGAAGCCATCTGCTTGTCATTAATTTCTAACTTTTCACCAAACCAAAAATGCAAATACTCAAATTCTTTCTTGCTTCTATTTTTTTTCACCTTTTAGACTCATCATTTTATATTCTGGATCCCATTCTATTACAGTATTTCCAAGTCTTTACTTTGATCAGCCAGAAATTTTGGAAAATTAGAAGCCAGAATACTCTGGAAAACTTACTGTTGATTTTAAGACTTCGTAGTGAAAGAGATGGAGAGACATGGGGTTTTTTGAATGTTTTTCCTCCTTTCCATAATATTCTGCATTTAAATCATGCTCCATTTCAATCATTTATGCTGGAAGCATTTCTGACTTCTGGAAAGAAGAGGTTTTTAGTTTGCAATGCCAGTAAGAATGAAATGTGCCTCAGAGACTATCTGGTCTTTTTCTTCTCTGAATATAGACCATCCAATGTAAAAGAAAACTCAGGGAAACAAAACCGGATACTGCCTGAGCTGTACCTTTCCTCTCAATAAATAGAAGAACTCCATTTCCAGCCTTGAAGAGTAAACATCTTTCAAGGGCATTACATCAACAAGCAAACTACACATTGTGTAAACTCCTGCAATTTCTGTTTCCTTTGTTCTGGTGTGTTTACAGGTCAGGGAGATACCTGCCTGTGCTGTCTGATGGATGGGCTTTTGCATTTGTAACTCATTTCCAATTTTCTTATGGTCACATATCAGTCACTGATGTGCGGAGTCGCACTGTCTTGAATGGGAGTTGCACAACCAAAGAGTTACACCTGGTTTTTGGACAGGGCATAACACAAAGCCCATCGAGATCAACAGGCACCTGCTGTTTGAATTTGCCAGGGTTTGCATCAGGTATCCTGCTACCCATGCTTTTCTGATGAATCTTTATTCTGCCAGCATGGATTTCCCAATGTAATTGTTTTTTATCACTTGCAGAAGATGAAGAAAAGGACAAGACTGCCAACAAACAAACCCTCAGGGAAACTGGCAGAGCAAGCGGACTTCAAAGCAAAAAGCAAGAGAAAGACAAAGAAGAACAAGAAGACAAAGAAGAAGATGAGAGCAAAGAGGAAGATAATGGCAGCCCACAAAACAGAGCTTCTAGGAGAAAAAATTACCAAAGGAAAAACAGAGATGGAAAAAAGGCAGGAGAGGAAGGAAGCCAGAAGAAAGACAGAGGCAAAACGGCTCCTACCAAAAATCAAAAGGAATCAGTAAACAAAGAAAAGAAAACAACCAAGAGAGGGAAGGAGGGGGAGAACAAACAGAAGAAAGAGAGGAAAAACAGGTAATTAAACAACCCGTGACTATGGTGCCTTGTTCAGACTGGCAGTGATATTGACATGCCAGTGGCATATGGATCGGAATGGCAAAACCAATTAGGAGAGCAAGTAAGTTCCTGCTCTCCTAAAAGAGACACAGCAGTGGAAAACAGTGTAAAATGCCACACAGCCAAACTGTCTCCAAGTCTTTATCATTTCTCAGCTAGGATCAAGTCTATGCATATACCGGAGTCAGAGTACCTACAACCAGGGGTAGAAAAGCATCCGTAAAGAAAGTAGCTTGATAAATTCAGAGCTAGACATGTTTTTTGCTTGGTCTATAGAAACATTCCAGTTAAAATGGGTCCCCTGTGTTTACAAGTCTCTTTCTCTTCCAAATCTTTCTTGTCCCAACCTTCAACTTCTCCCCATATCTCCCACTTTGTTTTGAAAGCATGAAAACCATTTCTCCAGAGCCAGCTGTAGCCCTGGTAGCTGTAGGCAAAGTTCTATGGCTGAACTGTGGTCCAAAGCACGACATCGGGTGGATTGTAGTGGGGGACAAATGTCTCCTCATTATCCTGGCTGGAAACAGCCCTGCTCCGACTGCGAAGGGCACTGGCATTGCACTGAGCCAGGGGATGTTGAGGCACTGTGCCCACATCAGAATGGGTACCCCAGGGTCAGCTGCACTCTGCCTACCCCAAGCAAGGCTTTCCCTCTAAACCCTGTGAGTTTTCCTGTTCTGTGTCCTTTGTTTGTGTCTCTTCCAGTACTTCTGCATCCTCCAACTCATCTGATGAGGAGTCACTGTCAGAGGAAGAGCTCGCGATGCTGATGGAGCAGGTGGAGCAAAAGAAAAAACTGATTTCCACCATGAGGAACAAGCCCTGGAGGATGGTGAAGAAGCTATCGGTGCTCAGGTACCCATCAAAATGGGAACCCTCACTTCTAGGGTCTCTGCTGACTTTTGTCAGATGCACTTTGTCTTTCCTTGAAATTACATATTTGCTGCTGTTGATACCGCAGTATCAGAAAAAGTGACTGGCAGAACCTGGCCAGCCTGCGTGGGTTCAAATGATCAGCATTAAAATGTGGAATCTGATTTTCAGCCTCTGTAACCAAAGAGCAGACAAAGTGCAAATCTGTTCAACTGATACCCATGGCCAGGTCATTCTACCCTCGTATTTAAAACCAAATGACTCACTACTGTCGGGCTGCTTGTTAAAGCAAACTCCGTACCCTGGTTTGCTTATTCATGTCTTTTGTCAGACACAAATCAGAGCAGCACAGTGCTGTGTTACTGCACAGCCCTGAGATAGGGCTGCTTGGAAAAAATGCTGTATTATTTGCAGAGGTTTATGGAGCAAAGATAATTCTGCCACACAGCCCCCCGTGAAGGTGGGAACAACTCAGGCAGCAGCAGAAACCCCTTAGTGCAGGGCAATGAGGGGCAGTGGAGCAGGGCAGAGCAGGGAAATCAAAACTGATGGAACATACATAACAAACCATTCCCATGTCAAGGCAATGATTCAGCTCCCAGCTCTACTGCTTAAGGATCCTCTAAAACCCCTTTCTACCAGGAGAATTTAGAAATAGCTTTGCAAAACATGCACAGCCCCACAGGGAGTTGTGATGCCCCTACTCCATGTTTGCTGAGAGATCGTTCAGAGCTGCAGGGACTGTGCTGTGAAGGCTGGCAGTCACCATGTGTCTCTGCTTCCCTCTTTTATGCCCTGAAGGCCAAGACCTGTTCCATCTTCCAATAAAATCAGGAATTGTGAACTCTGCCAATTACTTCTGAAAATCTGAGCAAAGATCTATAACAGGAAAACTGTGTTAAAGTAGCTTTTCCACTTTGCAGCTGTGCTATGAGCCTGAGCTCATGGCAAATACATTCTTATGGCCTTAAAATTCCAAATTTCTGCAAGAAAAGAAAAAAAAAGAGCAAAGCAGAGTTATTTCCAATGCATTTTTTCCCTGTAGTATAGGATCCTGACTACAATTCTAGTTAGGATCATGTTTGATAATGTACCTCCATACCTTCATCTTATTTCTGAGCTACAGCAACCAGTACTACCTACTAATGAACCTAAACAAAACTGCTGCATTTCTCGTGCAGGGGTCTCCAGAAAGGCTCTCAGCATGCTGTACATTCATTAGTTAATTTTGGTTGCATAAACTCAACCCTGAGACAAGAGATTATTAGCCCCATTGCACAGATGAGGGGTGTAAAACACAAAGAGAGCGAAGCAGTGTGTTCAAGACTTAGAAATCTCACTTTAGGTTTGCAAATGAAGTCACAGGCTGAACTAGCCAACTGTTTATACCAAGCGGAAGTTCATCTTTCCCACAGGCTTAGGATGGCAAAGAAGCTCCCAGTTCCTGCAATTTAATCTCTTCTCATGGTGTACTGGCAAGGCCAATAAACAATATCATTTTATTGTATTTTATAATTCACAAGATAAGCATACTCAGCATAACAGCATCCACCTAGACTATTTTCGCTGTATTTCCCTTAGATACCCTATTGTAAAACTAATTTCATTTTGCAGCTTGATTTCACTCCTGACTAGCATGCACTCTTTCCTCTGGCACTGAGATTATCCCCTTGGGCCATTTGCGCATCTCTGATATTTATCCCAGGAGGTGTTCATGGAGGGAAATTCTGCATCCTCTTGGAGCTTCTTTCACTAGGCAATGTTATTTTCTTCTTGACCAATGCGTCAGGAGAGAGAAACTACAACAGGCATGCAGGCTGGGAGAGCTCTGCAGCAAGAGAAACAGGCAGGCTTTTAGTTTGCACCCAGGGAGAAGCGTGGGATAAGCTTTGGGGCACACCTCTACATGAACCTGAGTGCTTTGGGCACCTGATAGCTAGTCCTGGGTGGGTGTCTGAGCTCTACATGGCACAGCAACAGCACCAACAGAGAGCAGGTGTGGAGAGACACCAAGCCCCCTCCATACGAGCATGGTTGCTTATCCCACTGGTCCAGGCAGGGGTGAAAAGCTGAAGACCCCTTGGCTGTTCTAATAACCTGCTTGTTTATTTTCCAATTAGGGAGGCACAAGATTTTGTAGAGAAGTTCGAGGGAGCTCTGGGAAAAGGAAAGGGCAAAAAGTTGTATGCATATAAGATGATGATGGCAAAGGTAAGTGCTACAGTGACGTCAGGGAAAGGCTTGGATACTCAGTTATGTATTCAGCACATTTCTAGGTTTATTTACCTCTATTTGGTGAAAGAAGCACAAGGAAATCAGAATAAAAGTTCCTACCCACATTTGAAAAAATACTACCTGGCTTCAAATCTATGACTGTTGTAGAAAGAAGAGGGGAAAATCTAATCCAGCCTAAACCTCAGTGTGACCTTTCCTGAAGCAAGGGAGGGTTTACAGGAGCAGGGAAAACCATGGCTTCCTGGGTGCAATCTCCAAAACCCTGATCTGTGAGAAAAGAGGCCATGCCAGAATCTTGCACTACCCCTAGTTCTGTAAAATTTCATCTTCTCCAGTGATGAGGAGATAACAGGGAGAACGGTGGCTGTGTTTTGAGACTGAAGTTGGTAGCCAAGTTGCATGTTGTCATGGAGATTACATTGAGAAGCTCAAAACAGAGCCAGGCTGGAGATGATGAAATCAATGGGAGTTTAGCTGCTGGTCTGGTGAGGAAGGATTCAAGCTCAGTGTTTTATCTAACTAAATTTTGTTTTAAATAGAGTTTGTTCTGAACCTATTCTTTCAATCCACAGTTTTCCACCCCTATACAATCTTATCAATCCATAGCACAACAGCAGCTTTCCAAAAGCCTGGAAAGCTTAAAACTCTTAAAACTCAAATCATTACCATGAATACTTGGGAGTGGGGGGATTTTGGATTAAAGGGAGTTTCTGAAATAGTCCGAAAGATAAGACCCAGACCAGAGTTCCTGCTTTGGACTTTACACCCACACCTAACCTTGCTACCAAACTCTGATATTAGAAAGCCCTGCTTCAAAGCAGACCCCCTCTTCACACCTCTCTGCTCACTGCAATGTTGTCTTATTTCAGAAATGGGTGAAATTTAAGAGAGACTTTGAAAATTTTAAAACTCAGTGCATACCCTGGGAGATGAAGATAAAGGAAGTGGAGAGTAAGTTGAAGTTGCTGTGTGGTGGCAGTGTGACATTCTGTAAGGTAGCCTTGTCTTCATACAAACAATGTTCCAGCTTCCTGGTTCACAGTCTCCACTTACCCCGGGCATCAGTGCCAAACAAGGAGCCCACACCCCTGGCAGCTCCAGTTGTTGCTCTCTCCATCAGTTGTGGGGACTTATTGGGAGGCTCATTGGAAAAGTGTTGGGGAGAGCAGAGGGTAAAGGTAAAGGGTTGCTGAGGACAGCTTAACCCTCCTAAACTCCTAACCATGAAATGTCTCCTGCTTTAAGGTCACTTTGGCTCCTCAGTTGCTTCTTACTTCATATTTCTGAGGTGGATGTATGGAGTAAATCTTGTCCTTTTTGGGTTAATATTTGGACTGGTTATAATTCCAGAGGTAAGTGCTTAATTCTTCTTTCAGTAATATCTTGCCCTTAGCTTGACACAAACATGATGTTGACAGGACAAACAAATGTCTTATAGCAGGCACTACTTTAGAAAAATGAAATGCCTGAGGACGATTATTTACAAAGACTTACTGACACAGGAGCAGAAGTGGGATTGATATCAGGAGACCTAAGATGCTAACAAAGATTCTGCCCATCCAGCAGCTGAAACAGGAGCTCAACAATCTAATTCAAGGCTAGTTTTACATTTTGACTAAAGTGAAGAACATGACATTCCAATTCTAGGTATGAGATCTGGTCTGCAAAAGCCATGAGAAATGGATTGTGCTCTGAAAATAATTAAATACCCTCAATTTTGGCCCCTCTGAGGGGCATGGCCATGGGGCAGCAGCCACAGCACAGCCCCTCAGGGAATGGACAATTTCCCAGCACTTTGCCAACTAACATTTGCTTGGGAAATAACCCTTTCTTATACTTTCAATTCATATGATTCACAAGCAATTGTTTTATTTTTAGTTTTTCTATTTCTCACTCTCCTTGGAGAAGGAAAAGGATCTCACAGCCAACTTTATATGATCATTTATTGAAGAAATTTTTAATGCAGCCATTACAGCTCTGGCTAAATTACTCAGTGCAGTATTTAAAGGCTATGCAATCCACAGTGGCATCTGTTCTGTTCAATGCAGAATTTTATGGAGCAAAAATGCAGTGCAGAAACTCTCCTGAGGACCATGCTTTTGTTCTCCTTAATGTGCTTGCTCACACTATGGAAAGGGAAAGCTCAGTTTCCTCCCAGGACGAGGAGACATAACCATTAGCACTGAACAATACAAATGTGTTTGGTTAGGAACTGTGCGTGTGGCAGGAGCTTTCGTCTCTGAAGTGTGCACACTGTTACTCACTGCCTACCGAGCTGTTACGATACAGAGAGAGAGTAGCTGGGCAATAAACATTTAATCATAAATTATTTTGAATGTAATTATATAGCCCTAAAAAATAAGTGATAGATGATATGCTAGAACCTTTCTAGGCTATGAATGCTAACAAGATATTTTGGTACAGGCACCAGTCAGAGTCTGCTTGTAAATAGAATAACTCTCCATAGCCCTTGGCATTCTCTGTCTGGACTTCAACTTCTGCTCCAGCTGCAAGGCCTGCTTTGCATGGTGCCATCAGGACAGGCTGTGCCATGAAAACTACTATTTGCATCTTTTTTGTCATATATTTTTTTCCCAAACCTAATTGCCTTTTACCTCACCTTGAGAACATCTTTCGATTCAAGACTGAAAAATACAAATCATATTGCAAGCTCGACCTAATGCTCTTGACTTCTCTCAGAGGAGGAGCTCTGCATAAATAGATGAAGCTAATCCCTTTACTGCATTAGACCCATGAAGTTCAAGCAAAGAACTCCTCGCTCAACTAAGGACATTTCAACTGGAACTGCTCATTGAAGGACAGTTTCTCCACAAAATATTTCCTGTGCAATGGATGTGGCCAGGGAAAGGGACGTCCTCTGGTTACTTGGGTGAAATTAATCCTAAATATTAATAATAAGTTTAATACTGTATAATATACTGTAAATAAATATACTTAATACTAAGTATTGACATATATACAAGTAATAATAAATAATAATAAAATTAATGCTAAGCAGTTTTTAAAAACTGCTGCTTTAGTATTAAGAAATAAAATATATATCAAAACCAATAGAAAAGGAAAACCAACCAAAACCAAACCAAAACAGACTCATTAAGGAAAAAAACCTCTAAAAAACTCTTGGGTGTTTTACAGTATATATGCATCACTGTTATTAATGTTCTCCAGGTCCTGATGGGAATGCCTTATGGGAGTATGCCAAGGAAAACTGTGCCCCGGGCTGAACAAGCAACAGCTATGGATTTTTCAGTTCTCTGGGATTTTGAGGTAGGCACACGACTGTTAGTCATAAAAGAACAGTTGAATACCTCCTAAAACCCCTCAGAAATTAGTGGTGCTACAAGGATGAATTTGCTCCAAGATTAACCAGCAGAGCACCTATTTCTTCCAGAAGAAGTCTGGAAAATCTTCTGTTATAACAAAATCTTTGTGGATGCTGAGATTTCTGGCCAAAATAGCACGTCCACATGCAGACGCCTGCACATGCATTTGAACCACTTCCATATACAAATATGTTGGCTGGCTATGTCACACGTGTGTAGACAAAAAAGCCATTTTGCTTCCAACTGGAAAGGCAGCAAGCACCCAGGTGAAAGGCTGGAGCTGCTCCAAACCAGGCAGCCAGACAGAGACTTCAAGCTGCAGCCTCCCTTCACAAGCAGGGAGCTTGCCAGGCCACTGAAAGTGATTGGGAAGGGGATTGCTCCCCATGTTCCTGCCCTCCCTGATCCCCTGAAATATTTACATGAGCCTGAAGCAGGAACCAAAGTCTAGGACTTCCACCCAAAGGAAAATCCCAAGTTTCCAGCCATCTCTGAGTGCTTGGCTGCAACACCAACTCACCGCCCACCCCAGTTACTTTGAAGATTTAAGCCAAAGGGATTAAGAGTTTTTAGGTAACACCCCAAGAAAAGGTATGTGCAAGGGGTGAAGAGTTTCTGATGTAACCAACACCTTGGGATCTGTTTCTTCTGGAAATATTTTTTTTAATGCTTGTCAGGACTGGCCCACATGCTACAAACACAGGACCCAGTTCTTCCATAATAAACCCCTTTGCAATTTCTTTAGCTAAAAAAAAAAGAAAGGAAAAAACCAAACCAACCAAATAAAAAACAACCTAACCAAAACAAAAGCTACTTTGTTGTAAACCAGATTATTTCAACTAATTTATTAATAAGGCTTCAAATACTGGTGTCCAGGAACCTGCCAGGGCCAGGCCTTCATTTGGCCGCCACTGTCTGCTGAGGATCCTTTTAACTCTTCCTCTCCCAGCAGTTTCCCCCACTGCTAGAATCCAAAATTCAGGGGTGAATTAGAGACATTTTTAATAGCAGGGCAAGGAATTAAAAGCTCATTTGAGCAGTGCACTGTAAATATGCAGGAGGTAGCCTTTAAACTCATTAAGCCAGAAGAAAACAAAAAGCAAAATAAAACTCCAGACACAAATCCAAAAAAATCTGAAGGAGAGTTGCTGAAATGCAGCTGCTGATTTTCTCTGGGAAAGCATAAGTTATAGACATAACAGTATGGAAAGTTGCCTGTGGATGAGGCTGTATGCTTCCAGGAAACACTTACTCCCATGACCTGCCAGTCTCCTGCCTCTGGCTTGCTACACACATCTACATTCCCCTGCTGTCACTGAGGTGTCGATCCCCTGAACCCCTCTGCCATACAGGTCCCCATCCAGTACCCATTCCCTTGCTGTCTGACATCAGGGAGTGATCATTCAAGCCAGAGAAGTATCTCCAGCTATGGGGCAGCACCGTACACCAATACCCTCTGCAGGCAGGAGATGTCAAATGAAGCCCTTTGCGGAGGTCTGCCCTTTGGAAATGAATAGAAGCTTATTCCAGCATGCTCCACAGGAGAAGCACAGGGGGGAAATATATATCAGAGTGGGCATAAATGAAGAGTCAATACTGTTATCCTGAAAAATACCTTTCAAGAGAGAGGAGCTGGGGAAATGTATGCTTTGGCAGCAAGGAGGTCACATCACAGCTTTCTAGAGGAGTAGAAAGGAATAAATCTCACTTGGACACCAGACACCATGTCTCACAAATGGAATTTAAAGAACATACTGGATGATGTGAGCAGAGAAACTTATTTTTCAGTCCCTGGCATCTGATGAATCAAAAAGACAAAGGTTTGGAATTACAACCTGAGAAACAAACTACTAATGCCTTCCAGTGACATTATATTTTACAAGGCTTTTTTCCACCACACCTCCCCTGCAGTCATTGTGTGTAACAGGTTACAAGCCCCAGGCAGCTGTGCTGTGGTCTGTCAGCCACAGGATTACTGCACTGGAAGAAACCCATGCAGAGTGGTGCTGGACCTGTGGCACTGTGCTTTGTGCAAAGCAAAAATGCAGCTTCTGTGGCACCTGGGGGTGCCAAGGCTTTTTATTAGGGTAGGAATAAAAAGCCTAGAGTTTTGGGGAAGCTTAGTTTAATTGGTCAAGTGAAGGTGGTCAAACACTGGAAGAAAGGCCCAGAAAGGTCATGGGATCTCCCCCCTTGGAGATTTTCTAGTCTCTAAACAAGATCCATTACACAGGCTCTAATATGAGCTTCAAGTTGTCTTTCCAAAAGGTTGATCAGAGGGGAGCTTGCTCAACTATCATGGCCAGACTGATTAAGTACAGTCAACTTAGGAGCTGAAAGACAAGGGGCAAAAAAAAGAGAAGCACAATGTGCAGTGATACACATCAACTTGGATGAGATACGACAGAAAAACAGGGAGAAGATTGCTAATGTGGATTAAGTGATCTGCACACTCATTGAATGCCTAACAGATTGAACAGCAAAAAATAGATCTACTTGAGACAACATGGTTGATACTGTGTCTGAGCTCTGCTTTCCACAGGAAAGTAATGCTTTGATTTCACTCTTTAGTTGTATTTGCTCTGCAGGTGACATCCAGTAAAAGGAACTAAATCTGCAAGGTACTGAGCATCAGCTGCCTCCTACCTGAAAGGAAAAGTTTCATATCATGGTGGGAAACAGCATTTCTACAAGATTTGAGTGTTTGATTATTGGCTTAGAGAAGCAGGGGGGCTACAGGCACAAAGAGCAATAAGGATGTTTTTCTGGGAGGGATGAAAGAGTGATAGATCAAAACTACATTTTAGTTTTAAGCTACTATCCTCTGACATGCTCTCCCTCACCTTCCCTCTCTTAAAAAGATAAACTCCTAAGAAGATGGCTCTCAAAGGTGCCAGGGCAGCAAACAGACAAGAATAAGACCCTAAAAACTTTTCCAAGTTGATTTTCCTTGTTTTAAATCTTCAGTTTTCTCTAGAAACCCCTTTCCTGCAGAAGAAAAGCTGCACAGCTTACACAGGATTGCTTTTCCTTTACCTCCAGGGCTACATCAAATACTCAGCTCTCTTTTATGGCTACTACAACAACCAAAGGACAATCGGCTGGTTGAAATACAGGCTGCCAATGGCCTATTTCATGGTTGGGATCAGCGTATTTGGCTACAGCCTGATGGTTGTTATAAGATCGTAAGTGCAGCCAACATTGGTGACATTGCCCCTCTGAAAAATCCACCCAGATGTGTCTCACAGCTGGATTCCCCTCCATAGGCACCCAGACTTGATCCAGCCTCATCTGGATAACTGGGGGAATGTGGGGAAGGGGGTTGTCTGCCTTCTGTTTTCATGCACTTGGCCTCTACATCCATCACCCTGGCTCTGGTGGGCTGGGGGAACCCAGGCACTCCCCTGCCTCATCTGTGTACTCCTACTCCATCTTCTTCCTTCTCCTCCTCTCCAGATGTCTTTAACCCTTCCCCCAACATTACTGCAGGGCCATCAAACAGGTAGATTTTGTACATGAAGGAGGATTTTCCTTGCAGTAAATATCAACGGTTCCTTTTGCATGCTTTCATTGCAAAAGAAACATTCCTGAAAGCCAACATGGGTCCCACCAACAGTGCAAGGGTTGCAGAAAAGAGCCAGATGCTACCAGACTGTATTTGTTGAGCCCCTAAACCAATCAGTGGAGTTTAAAAGTGGCCACAATTTGTGTCCCTTGTGCACTGTCCCCAAACACCAGTGAGGCTCCCACAGCATCCTCAGGGTACTGAGGATGCAGCCAAAGCACTTGTCAGTGCTGTAATGGTCTCTGCAAAGTTAAAAATAAAAAAAAATAGGCCCCTCTATCTCTGCCTGAATGACACACCATGAAAAGGTCTTCCTTTCTTTGGAAGAAAGAATAAGCCCATGGATTTGTATCGCTTGCTGGAACAGGCCATATTGCTGTGCAGCAGAAAGAGCCTCTTGAGCCTTTGGCTGGAGTGGGACATGGGGATTTGCTGTACATTTGCCATGAAATTGCAGCATCTGTTGTCTTGCCTTCCTTGAGGGACTAGTGTTAGGAACTCTAGGGGGACTTACAGAAGGATTTCAGGGATCAAATAATAGAGAGGAAACAGCAGAAGCCATATCTGCTCCTATGCTGATTAACAAGAATAATCCTTTTTCTCTCCCTGCATGACTTGCTGCAAGCACTTTGGCTCCAGCGTTGTGCAGCAAGTGAAGTCTCACTAAAACTTTGTGCTGCAGTGGGTGTATTGGACAGTACCAGGGGGTTTTGGCTAAATTTAACTAACTAAAGGGAGTCATAACCATATACCGTGGCCTAGGACCCAGAAGCACCATAAACAGACTTTCTTCATGTGCCAGCAGCTGGAAGCAATCCTTAACCTCCTTAATCACCTATGCTAGTTTTTCTCTATAGCACTATTTTTAATAGAAGACCTGCATAGCCCTGAAGACACCATTTTACAGTTCAGTCCTCCTTACCCCTAAAGTCCAGTGGCACATGTTAGTCATTCCCAAACCCCAAGAATGGTTGCCCCACTCTGTCTTACCTACCAGCAATCCCAAGCTTTGCAAAGCTGAAGGATATGTGGTGGCTCTCTGGAACCCTGTCTGACCTTGTCTCTGCACACGTCCTTACACAGCATGGCACGCAATGCCAACGAAAGCACTGGAGATGGGGACGATGACAACTTCATTTTCAGCTGGAAAATGTTCACCAGCTGGGACTACCTCATTGGCAACCCAGAGACAGCAGACAACAAGTTTGCATCCATCACCACCAGCTTCAAGGTAAACCTAACTTTCCTCTGCCTGTTCCTAGGGATGCTTCCAGCACCTACCAATGGCAGAGATTTAAGGGCAAGTCTGGATACCTGCTCAGCATCTCTCCATGTGAGCAGGACATGGTGCTGATCCATGGCAGCTCCAGCTTCTGTGACCCACTTCCCCTAACCCCCTTTTTTTTTATTTTAAAAGAATTTGTATTAATTTAGAGTGCAGCTCCCCTGGGATATGTCAGGCTCTTTGCCATTTGATATCTATAAGTCAAATCAGGATGCCTCTATGAAGCTTAGTTTGAACTTAACAAAATCTACCAAGTTGGATATAGCCAGAATAGCAGAAAAATTTGTTTTATAGGGTGAAAAACCTTGTAATGTCACCTTATGCTTGGTGCTGCAAGATATTCATTCCAATTTCTTGAACACCTCTGGTTTTTTTCAGGAGTCTATTGTAGATGAGCAAGAAAGTAACAAGGATGAGAATATCCACCTGAGGAGGTTCCTGCGGGTCTTGGCCAACGTCCTCATCATATGCTGTTTGTGTGGGAGTGGCTACCTCATTTATTTTGTGGTGAAACGCTCCCAGACATTTTCCAAAATGCAAAATGTTGGGTGGTATGAAAGAAATGAGGTAAGGAAACTTTGCTTCCAGTGTTCTGCTAGGATAATTTTCTTTGGACATCAGCATAATCATTGCCATAGGTTGACGACAGCACCCAAGGCAGAGGGATTCCCTACAAGGGGTCAGGAGTCCCCTTCAGTACCCTTGTACTTTTAGCTGGGAAGCACATTGATCTCACTGATAGTTCCTAGGGCAAATTAACAACTCCTGCAGAGAAGGTAAAATACTCTTATAATAAATCACAATAAAAGTCAATGGCTCTTCAGCACTCAGCACCAATCACCATCTTAAGAATCAAGTTGCATACTAACACTTACTAGACGCATACTAACTGCTGTATAGAAAGCTCTCTGGGTGTTAGAAATGTCCATAATCAGACATAACTCTAAAAATATTTGTTATACACCTTGAATTATTGGAACAAAATTTTGGAACCTGCGAAAAAATTTCAATTGTCAAAGTTTTTCTGTGTGAGAAGTTCAAATCTTTAAGCTCTTCACACATGCCAAAAAATTTTCAACCTATGGAAATGTTTAATTTCAATGTCTACTACCTTATTGTGTATTTATATATCAAAGCCAAATTAAATTCAAAGCCATGCATTTTCACAATTCCTTCAGAAAATTTTAGCAAGACAGCACTTGCTCACAAAATGCTTTGATTTATTACAACGGACTTTTCCCAAAGAAAAAAATATTATTAAAAAAAAATATGTCTGACCCTTTCCTGATGATGTGAGATCTGAATAAATACAGTCCTGGGTACTGTTACTTCTCCTGGAAAGAAAAGAACAAAGAAGAGACCTGTGAGTCAGAGGCTGCCTGCACCTGTACAGACACAGTCGTCTGCAGGCAATGGGACCTGTACAGCTGCAAAAAAATTTAGAGCCTTTAAGTCATGCCTAAACTAACCCTGACTGGCCAATGACCTCATTGACCACAGTACACTAGTATCTGGTACAACAAAGAGAAACAAAGATACCACTAGGAGAGATTTTCTTGAGCTGAAAAACTGAGTTTTTGATGTGCTCCTATTCTAGTCCGTAAATGCCTACTGCAAAAGCAAAGGTGCTGAACGTGGAAAATAAACATTAGCATCAACTAATTATCTTTATGCACACAAGCCAAGTCTTGCGCTTCCTCTGAAACTAAAATAAGAACCTTGGAGCTGATGCAAGCAGTACTGCAAGGTACTTGAGGAACCTAAATATTCATGAGTCTGGACTGACAGGGAACAAATTCTTTAGAGCTCATCCCTTTGAGATAAGAGCAAAAGTGCTCCTGCAAGAGCAAGTCGTGCAACCCAGCCCTGAAGTCTGATGCTGTGCTGCCTGCACACTAAGCAAAGCCAGAAGCTGAGTTTGCTTTGACTCCTTCATAAATCCTTCAGAAATATCCAACTAGTTGCCAGCAGCTCCCACTCTGCTCAAAGTAAGATAGTCACTGTTGTTACTATTAGCAGTTATCGCATTTTCCTCATGTGGCAGGTTGAAATTGTGATGTCCTTGCTGGGAATGTTTTGCCCTCCACTGTTTGAAACCATCGCTGCACTAGAAAATTACCATCCCCGCATTGGGCTGAAATGGCAGCTGGGGCGGATCTTTGCGCTCTTCCTGGGAAACCTCTACACGTTTTTGTTGGCCTTGATGGATGATGTCAACGAAAAAGTAAGAGCTGAGCCAAAAAGCCACAGTCAAATAGCATTTCCCAGAGGTGAGAGTGAATACACCCTTTTCCCCAGAGCCAATAGGGACAATCACCCCCTTTGCTGCAGGTGCTCTCTCTGTCCCCAGTTCTCTTGAGCGGTGCCCCAGGGAGACTCACCAAGCAGAGTCTCCAGCTTCCCTTTACAGCCCTGAAAAGAGCATAGTTATTGTCTTCCTGTAATCACTGCATGTTAGGGTAATTCTATTTTTTTTCTCCACCTGATACTGTTTGCAATTTCTATTACTGCAGACCCCGAGGATACAGTTTATAATCCTCTTCCCCTGCCTCCCCTCTTTAACATTATCCTGGTAGCGTGTTGTGGGCAGATAACTGCAGGAAAGGATAAACGTCTAACTGATCCACAGAAAAAATTACTCTGTTTTAAGCTGAGAAGAATTAGAGGAATTGAGGTGGTTTGCTCTGCCCTGAAAAGTTATGAATAATACGAAGGAGGAGGACTGGGTGAAGGCTATGTCTGCATACAGTAGACTTGAAGAAGGTCTGACTCTTCCACGTGCAGGGAGCAGGTTGCTTGCTCCCCAAAAACTCGTGGAGCCTTGTCTTGCTCTGGGCTGCTGCTCCCCTGCTCCAGGCAAAAGAGGAGTTTCTGTGCTATTGCCAGCACAGTAACTCTGTTGTACACAGATGTTTATACAGGGGGTGGTAACTGGTAAGGAGGAGGGAGGAACTCAGTGCCTTGGATTTCTTCAAACATGTCCAGTGGGACTTCTATTTTCTGATGGTTTTGGCTGGGGGGGGGTGGGTCTCTTCATTGAAGCTGGCAGAAGAGGATGCGGTAAAAAACATCACGCACTGGATGCTGCTTGGCCACCACAACTCATCTGCAGGGAATGACAGCACTGTCACCCCACCTCCCCTTGACCCTGCAGACGTGCCCAGGGGACCCTGCTGGGAGACAACTGTCGGCATCGTAAGAAATTCATTATTTAGCAAGTCTCTGTGTTGGTTTGGGATGGTTAATTTTGGTTTTTCTCATTGATGTCTTTAACATTTCCAGGCTTGAAGTTTTCCTCACAAACAGCAGCTCTTTCCCCCACTCTCATACAACATCACCAAAGCCATACAAGACCTTGGCCATGGTTCTCAAGCCATGGTGGTGAAATCCTCAGCTGGAAGCAACCAGGGCATGCGCAGCTCTGAGGCACCGGCTGTGAAGAGCACAAAAGGCCAGGCAGTCTGCGGCCATGCCTGCACCCTGTTCTTGTTCAGATCATGGCTGTGCCTTTGATGCAGACCTCTCTTCTCCATTTATTGCTGCACTTGTTCTAGAGAGGCTTTGGTGGAGGAGTAAAACCCAACCAGAGGACATGCCTCAAGAGAACTCCTGACATGCACCAATCCATAATACATCGTGAGGCTGTGGGATGAAAGCAGAATCCGGCAGAAGTAACCCCCTTGAAAGGCATGCAGGGTGGTCTTCAAGTCCTCAGAGTTTCACCACACAAATCCACCCTGCAACGTTTACCGTGCACCAAGATCTACAGCCAGGCTAGCACAACTTAAAAAGTAAAAGCAATTGTTTACTGGCTGACAGAGAGTTAGGGCTTGCCAAACGACAAAGTTATGCATTCCTGTGCACACTCAAGGGGTCTTCACAAGCCAAGTGGTTCTCAGTCATGTGGGAAAAGACCACCCACTGTCACTCCTCAGAAGGGGCTGATCCTTGGTGCAGCTGAGCTGTCATTCAGATCCTTGTTTTTCCCCCACTCAGGCTTTTAAAACTTTTCTTGTGTCTTTTCTTTTGAATCCTTGGGACCCCAGTTATTTCCATCTTATGAGTCTTCCTTCTGCCTGCAGCTTTATCTTCCTCATCTTGCACACCTCCTTTCTCTACACTTACACACAGCTCTTGTTTAAAACTGAACGATTTTCTTAGGAATCCACACAAAAGTTACGGGGCTGAGCCATACCAGAGCTACACACAATCAGAACAACTGTGGGCATATGTGTATTTTACACCAGCATTACTGCAGCATTAGCATTCCGCTCCCGCTGTCTGTGCTGCCGCAGCGTGCAGTGCAGTCAATAATGCCAGCAGCAGCTCTCAGGTCTAACAGCTATAACAGAGCTCGTAGCTCCCAAGCACAGACGTAAAGCTCAGGCACTGCCCGGTGTTTGAAAACAGGCAGGGAGTTTGCTCATGGCATGCTTTTCTGAAGGGTACTGTCATATGAAGACAAATGGCTTAATAAAAAATACAGCCCTGAATGCGCTACTGAAATTATAGGAGTTAAATGGGTTTTTTCCTTCTTTTAAATTGCAGGAGTTTGTGAGGCTCACTGTGTCCGATATCCTGGTGACCTACATAACCATTCTGGTGGGAGATTTCATCCGAGCTTGCTTTGTCAGATTTGTGAATTACTGTTGGTGCTGGGACCTAGAGGCTGGATTTGTAAGTATCTTATAGCTGAGTCAGTATCTTATAGCCAAGAAGATAAAAGTAATTTAGAGCCATTTGGTCAAAGGCTACAAATGAATTTGTTTTGGATGCTTCCTGCGGTCATCTGGTCTTGTCTGATAATGTAATTGGTGTACATAATCTATGCATCACTTTTCTGGGTCAATCAGTTCCATCCCAGTAAGAACTCTACAAAAATGCAGTTCTCCTCCCCTTCTGAGAACTTTTAAACATGAAGCTGACTTTAAAAAGAAATAATTCAGTATTCATTCAGTTGTTACAACCCCAAAACCTTGGGCCCTTCTATATCCCTTTTCAAAGCTCCAGACCTTCCTGTTCATTGCCCACCCTGCAGGCAGGAACCTGCTTTTCTCACAGCACTGTCTTCTGGTGGCTGCTGGAAGCTGGTGTTTCCTCTGCTGCAGTGGAACAAGGAGCATTTCCTTCCCCTCTCGTGTGTTTGTAACACACAACAGCACTGGGCTCTTTGGTATTCATAAAGGCTACATCACCAAAGCAGTCAGTACTGGAGCTGCACAAAACACAGAAGAAAATAATGGAGGGGTGGAGGGAAGTCCATTGATTCACATGAGAGGAGACAAAAACAGATGGGTTCAGAAAAAAAAAAAAATACCTTGCAAGATTACTATCAGTGCACCCACTGCCTAGCTGTCACACTGTGGGGGTTTCCAGAAGTGGTCTGGAGAAGAGCAAAGAGGAGGGCTTTGGTCAAGGAAGAGCAGGTGGGACACAGCGGGTATTTTGCTGCTTGTGGAGCTCTTTGTGTTTCTTCTGAGGGAGGCAGAGGACATTTCCCAGGGTGGCCAAGGGAGCTCCTCCCAGCAGCCAAGCAGCACGAAATGACTTCCATTGCTTGTGCAAAGATGGTTTGGTGACAGCCATCTAACCCAACCTAGCCATGGGCACCAGCATGATTTTATATGTGTTTTTCTAATGCAGATACTGAATAAACTTCTTGTTTAACCCAGCCTTCTCACACAGGAATTCTCAAGTCAAAGGGTAGCAGACACTAAAAGCTGTCTTTATTTTCATGTGAAAAAGAAGCCAATATTAACCTCTAGCTAACGTAGAAATGGACCAGAATCAAAAGAACAAAGAAAACAATGTTTATACCTATCCCTTCCCAAAGCTGTGAGCAGTCAGCCAAGCAAGACTCTGATGACGCTCCCCTTGAGTTTTCGTCATAAAACACAAATGTCTTTAACTTTATGAATTGCTGACAGTATTAAGTAAAAGCAAAAGGCATGAAAAACAGACATACCACATAGGATATTCCAAAGATATAAGAGCATCACTCATAATTTCTTAGAAATCTGTTTTCTGCATTGCAGTTACAAAAAAAGTAGGTTTTTAAAAAAAAAAAACAAGAAAATCTTTACATGTAGTTTCACCTGCCAAAAATCACCTGAGTTTTATGCACACCGAAGTAGATATATATAGAAGAAACAGTAGCTTCATCATAGGCAAATCTAACAAAATAATAATTTATAAAACAATGTATACTGCCAGTAGATCAGACCAGCCTGTTCTGGACTTGCCACCATTATCACACACATCAGATACTTAAAATACTGCTTTATACAGAGCAACCTATCAGCTAGCACAGAGTAAAATGTCACCAAATTCCCATCAGCTCATATACTCCCTCATATTTCTCTCCCTTTGCCCTCTGTTTCTGTTCTTCAGCAGCTTGGACCCAGGGACATGGACATAATCCAAAACAGCATTTGCCCTCCAGCTCGTAATTATCACTGCTTCAAGATTCAATATTTTACCAGGGTGGAACTGTAAGTCCATACCCAGGCACCAGCTGGAGTTTAAACGTAGCCCCGTGCCATGGTCACAGCTGGTGTTATATTAGCAGGGAGAGAGAAACATGGAGCAGCTCTAAGCACCTCCATCTATCTTTCCAATTTTTAACAAGCCAAGAGAGAAGCATCAGCCCACAGCACGGTAGCTCCAATCCTGCTTTCCCCACACTTGCTCCTGTGTGCACACAGCAGCAGCCCTCCCAGGAACCCCTGCTTGCCAGCTTTAAATAAGCATCATACACCCAGGAGAAAATACAACAGGTACCTCTAGCAAAAACACTTCCTTTTTTTTCCCCCATGCAGCCATCCTATGCAGAGTTCGACATCAGTGGCAATGTTTTGGGTTTGGTTTTCAACCAGGGAATGATTTGGTAAGATATTTCCTTTTTTTTTTTTTTTATTTTCCCCCTTATTTAGAAAACCTGTTAGTGGAGTTAGAAAGCTTCCAAGCCAACTAGGTAAATCTCTGGGTTCTGCTTTTTCTGACTGTTCGGCTTTCTGTGCTTAGCTGTAAAAGTGGGTCTCTCTCTGCTGGTTACATTCACCTGGCATTTTCCAAGCTATGTCCAAGCAATCTTTATCATAAACTGAAAAACTTTCTTTGCAATCCCTGAGAAGTCTGAGGCCTTGCTGGTCCTCAGTGAGGGGGACCATACCCTAACATGCTGCAGGTGGCTTCTACTGTGGGAGCACGGGGGTAGCACCAATCAGCCTGCTTAGGCTTCGGTTGTGGACAACCTTGCCACCACACGAACACCTCTTTCTCTGTTCTTGAAAAGAGTAAACCTTCCAGTCTGTCAAAAAACAGCACCTGCCCTTCTCTTTTCCTTTTCAGGATGGGATCCTTTTACGCCCCAGGGCTCGTGGGTATAAACGTGCTGCGCTTATTAACCTCCATGTATTTTCAGTGCTGGGCTGTTATGAGTAGCAATGTCCCTCATGCAAGAGTCTTCAAAGCATCCAAGTCTAACAATTTTTACATGGGACTGCTGCTGCTGATCCTCTTCCTCAGCCTCCTGCCTGTGGCTTACACAATCATGTCCCTGCCTCCCTCCTTTGACTGTGGACCTTTCAGGTACTATGAAAACACCAAAAAGGGCATTTTTGTTCTCTGGTACATGGGATTATTTCCATGAAGTTAGAAGGACTGGACCCCAGCAGAGATGGTGAAATGTTTAAATCCTTAGCAATGTGAGGCAAAGGGTCATGTCCAGCTATGGGGTATAAACAATTAGCTGGGAGGATTGAACCTGCTCCTGTCTGCTGCTCTACTCTGCTACATGATTCCCAGTTTTCCCAAACACACCAGTGAAAGTACCAGAGGACAGACAGCAGGGGTGGGATAGCCAGGTGCAGCCCCCACTAAAAAAAAAAAAAAAAAACAAAACCGAAAAACCCAACAGGAGCATCCCTAAGCCTCTTTGGAACACTGTGGGGAAGCAAAATGAGTCCAAAGACTTCTTTACAGAGACAAGAACTCCCACAGCATGAGACGTATTTTACATGTTGACTTTAGCTGGGAAATAGCAGGAAATGGATAGGTGTGAGCCTGTAAAATTGCTGCTTTTGTGTGTGTGTGTGTTTGGGGTTTTTTTTTTTAAATGTTGTGGGGCTTTTTTTTTCCTTTTAATTAGGACAGAATCAGCACTGCGCAAAGCATTCAGTGGACTGGATTAACATGCCAATAAAGTCTAATTTGATTGAATAACGCCATTTCCTGGGCCTGCTGAATCTGACTCAGCAAGGAGCCAGCTTGGAACAAATTGTTCTTGTAGATGCACTGTTTCAGGTTATCTGCTTGCTGACGGAGAATGACATCAGAAAGCTAAAAGACTCGGGGGAAAGGCAAGAGACCAAAATACCCTCAGTTCTATAACAAGGACAGGTGTCAACGAGTAATGTCAGAAGATCTGACAAGTAACTTGTTGCACTCACACTATCATTTGGAGATGACTAATCTGCAATGTGAAAGAGCTATTTCAATTCCCAATCAACCCTTCAAAAGCCACTCAGCCTGATTCAGACCCTTGGCAGCTTGAATGAAAACTCAGCTCTCCTGAGCTCCTGGCAGTTGATGAGGTTGGGATACTGTTTATCCAAGTTTTCTTTATTGACTCTCATCATCAAGACAGAGAGTCCAACACTCTCCTGACTGGAATATTGCAAGCTCCCAGGAGGCACCAAGCCTAAACAGGAGGAATAGCACTGATAGGGTTGAATTCCCAGACCCAGAGATGCTGGGGAGAGAAGAAGGTCAATTACATAATCCAGCCCTTTACAGATTTATTCTCCTTTCATACAGAATACTCTCATCTGCTTTATCAATCCGGTTTGAAATTACTCTTTCACTGAGTCTCCTATTAAGCAATAATCACAGCTTGCTATTTTTGTCATTACTTAGCAGCTCTTCAAGTTGGCTCATTATTTCAGAAAGCCAGAATTTGCATATGGAAAGTCATCTCTACCATGAAAAGGCCATATTTGACAAGATATTCATCAGAAATATATGGTTCCTGCAGTCTGTCAGGTTTTATCTATTTCAGAAGGGTAAATAATCAGGACTCATAAAGGAGTCAAGCGTGGAAATAAACGTATTGACTCCAGGAGCAAGTTGGCCTAGCAAAGATTATTTGTATAATCTATGAGGGGAGAGAGGGAGGGAATGAATGGACCAATAGATAATTTAAAATAAAGGCGTTTAAACTGCTTGGTGGCCAACAGCAAGCTGATGCTCATTGAAAGAGAGGTGAAACCTGCAGCTCTGCACCATGAGACTAGGAGCCATTTTGTCCCTCCAGGAGATACCTACACTCCTTAACTGGCCCTTTGTCTTTCCAGTGGAAAGAAAAGGATGTATGATGTCATTCAAGAGACCATCGAGCTCGATTTTCCACTTTTTGTTGCCAAGATCTTCAGCTATGTGGCAAATCCAGGACTGATCATACCTGCAATTCTGCTCATGGTGTAAGTTTTCCTTGCAATATTACATGCCTGGCTTGGGGAAGAAGGTTGAAAAAAAATTCTGGGATATTAGTGAAGTCTAAACACTGAGATAACAGCACAGATCAGAGCAGACACATGCTCCCTACCCCCCTTACCTTTGCCTAACTCAATTTCCCAAAATGTAATTACCTGACCCAATTAAACACAATTTTGTAGATGAAATGCATTGCTGACAGAGGCCTTGTAGGTATCAAAGCTGTCACAGCTTCCATATGAAAAATTTTCTGTAGCCAGCAGGAAATAAATGGACAGTCTCAGCCTGGTGCCTTTTGGAGAAGCAATTTCTGTCACAGCTGGTGGTATTTAGAGCACAGCCAAGATAGGGCATTCAAAAATTACATGTTCCAAAAATATGAAGAGTTGTGAGCTTTGTTTGGGTTTGGGGGGTTTTACTTTTTCATTTTCCAAATAATACATCTGGTATTTGTTTTAGTGCCATTTGATTATTTCAGCTCTGAAATCAGACTTAAATCCCCAGCACCTTCAGCAGTACTAGGATTAGTTCTCCTTTTTTATTGGAAAGATATTTTTGGCACTGTTCTTGAGGTTTTCCATAGTTATAAAAATGAGTAGGAGAGCTGCGGCCAAATTCTGTAGGCAGTTCTGAACACTTCAGCCTAGTCAGTGGGAGCTGGGGAGAGCGCTGGGGAGCCTATTCCATACAGAGCTTCCTGTTCTGACTCTTTCTGGGGTATCCACACACACTGGAGATGAGCCTCTGGGCTGATCCAGTACAGCTGCCCTAGGGCACTGTGGTGCTTCATTCTGAGTAGTTACACTGAAGGTAATGCCATTAAATTACATCAATTAAAAGTTCCACACAAAGTTTCTTATACAAACAACCTGAGAAAAATCCTAATTAAACTGAAAATGACATGTCACCCATCTACCTGCATCAAACTACTTACTCATCTTAAGGTAAAAAGGAGATTAGATACTGTAACTTGTGCAGGCAGATCCTAGGCTTGTGCAGATCAGATCAGGTATGGGCAGGAGACAAGAAGTCTCACACCACATCCCTGGCATGGCCAAGCATATTTTTGATTTATTAACTCCATTCCTGTGGGCTTCACAGCAGCACTGGTAGATGCTATTGCAAGCACAAATTGAAGGCTGCAGAACTAATACACCCCAAATGGCCCACCTTTGCAATAGGGTCGTAGGCCAGGTTTCTGAGGCTTTGATGCAACCCCAAGAAAGCTGATGGGAGAGCAGTAATATCTTTGAAAATAATGGGGTTTTTCAGTGACAATCTCCTGCCCTTTCCTCCACTGACAGGTGGGACAAGTAACAGCACGAGAGTTTATTTGTTTATAGAGTTTATCTGTTGAAGAGACAGCTTTTATCACACTTTCCTAGTCTCAGCTATTCCCACACCACGGACTTACCATCAGTCCATCTCTCCTTGAGACAGCATTTTGTCCCTGTCCTGATTCCTCTCTGAGAACTGAGAAATACCTCATGTCCATATTACCTAAAACATCCTAATTTTCCATCCAGATACACTGCCTGTATGTTTTACATATTTGTGATTTCCAGCTGTTCAGCTCCCAGGAGAGTCACAGCCCTATGGAAGTGGCTTCCCCCATGGTACCTAGACCAGTCAGACCTACGGCCCCTTGGCAGTAGCTCTCACATGCCCAGATAACATAGGAGCCCTGCAGAGGCACTGTTTGTTATCTGCACACTCACCTTACCTGTGATAATCCCAGACAAAATCACAGCAACCGTAACAAGGTTGTCTCGTAAGGTTTCAGTCCTTTTCTCTTCTTCTTTTTGGTCAAGTCCCCAGTTTCCTGCCTCGTCTCTGAAAATCTTCAGCTTCTGCTGTGGTGCTGGCAGGCAGACAGGGTCAAGCTGGAGCTAGTCCTTATGATGATCCCCATCCAGTTTTCCAAGAGACTGAAACCAGGGAAACACAAAAGCTTCATTTAGTCCTGATGAGCAGAGAGCCAGAAGCTCTCAAAGCAGCAGGCAAGGCAACCTGCAATCCGGCCTAAATAAAAATAGCCTCTACAAAGAGCAACAGGTGGATCGTAAATGGACGGTCTGTTGATTTTGATTGCAGTCTCTCCAAAAATGTGTTTTCCTCTTCTGTGGACTGAATTAAGTAATTTTCTCTAGCCATGATAACCCCTTCTCTTTTTTCCAGGTGCAATCCAAAATGCATCTCTATTTATTTCAGTTCGTAGCTCCTGGTCCCAAACAATGATGGGGTCCAGTGAGTGACATGGGTGTCAAGCTTACTGTCCTGCTTTTAACTGCCCAAGGACAAGGGAAATAGGAAATACAGAGAAAAAGAATCTGAGATATTGTGCCCAGGGGAACATAACCTAATCCCACTCAGGCTGAGAGTAGGATTTCAAGTTGTGGCCTGCAGAGCTTCCTGGCAGATAGAAGCATTTTACTGCATCAAGAAGGGGGGAAATTTAAAATTCCTGTGCAGGCTAGAAAAGGACAGTGACCCACACTCTCCCCAGAGCTGGGGAAGCAGTAATTCAGAGAAGATGGGTGCCAGGGTGTCATGGTTTAAGCCTGGCTGGAAATTAAGCACTATCCACCTGCTTGCTCAGCCTCCTCTCTCTCTCCCCCACCCTGG
Source organism: Pomatostomus ruficeps (assembly GCA_013400735.1). Lineage (NCBI taxonomy): Eukaryota > Metazoa > Chordata > Aves > Passeriformes > Timaliidae > Pomatostomus > Pomatostomus ruficeps. Next base: position 67,914 of record VYZT01019241.1, on the reverse strand, counting down.
TGGAATGAGGAGGAGAATCAAAGCAAAACTTGTAGGTTGAGATAAAAACAGTTTAATAATCAAAATCAACATAAAATATAGTAATAATGGTAAATTATAATAAAAATAAAAAGGAAAAAAACAAGTGACACACAATACAGTTGCTTACCACCCACTCACAGATGCCACACCCCCCTTCCCAAAACCAGATTGGCCCCTGTTCCAGGTAACTTCCCTATTTATATACCAGCCATGACATTCTATGGTGTGGAATATCCCTTTGGTCAGTTCAGGTCACCTGTCCCAGCTATGCCCTCTCCCAGTTTTTTTTTCCACCTCCTCACTGGCAGAGAATGAGACAAAAACAAAGGCCCTTTCTTGACTTAGGATAAACAAGAATTAGCAAAACTCAAAACATCAGTGTGTTATCAACACCATTCTTATTCACAGCCCTGATTACAAAGTAATATTTTTTCAGCAATGAGCTTGATAGAAGAAATAAAACTTTCACATCTTTACAGAAGAATGAAAAGAAAAAAGTTTCCAAGAGGATTTGCAGGACAGAGAGCCCAGATCACCCAGACTGAGTTTTGGGTTAATGTTAGGCAAAAGGAAGCAAATGTGTTTCCTCTAGACAGACCCCTGTAAAAAGCCTCAGGAAAGGAAATCCTAAGCACCACTTCCTGATCTCCCACCTGGAAACCAACATGCCAGTGCATGGTGCCTTGCTGGGCTTAGGGTCAGGTGCTCAGTTGATTAAATCCTTGAGGCTGGTTTGAGGATGGTGAACCTGGACTGGAGCTACACAAGCAGGATGTGAACTGTCAGGAAACCCTTTCTTTTCCCCTCATTTTTTTTTCCTTTTATAAGAGAACTTTCTACTTTATTTTAAAAAAAAACCCCAAACAACTATAGAAGTGAACTGAATGGCTGGTACTTTTCCTGGGAATGGGTTGCAGTCACTGAGCAGATGATGGTTATAATTTAGAAGAATAAAAGCACTCCACAAAAGCAGGAGGAGACATTTTTTTACTACTGAAATGTGACTGGCTGGTGAGTGTCAGAGGTGGCGAGACAGACCCAGATGCTTGGGCATGTTTTAAAGCACAGCCTCCCTATGTGCCAGAGGCTGGCAGCCAGCATGCCCTCTCCCATCCCTGCTTGCCTTTCAGTTCCTTCCAGTTTGGCTCCATTTTCCCCTGGCTTTGGCATGCCCTTTCTGGAGAATACGGGTCAAAACAAAAGCCAGTGGCTCTGCTCCAACCTGGTTTCTGCTTGCCCTCAGTTTCTGTCTCGGCTCACTCTCAAGGGCCCTGTCCAGGGATACAGGATGCAGCTGGTCCTGGCAAAGGGGGGAGGAGGACTGTTCCTTGAGCACTGCTTTTCAGGAGAGACATCAAGACCCTACTCTAGCACTGTTTTCCTGGTTTCCTAGTGTTTCCCTAAAGTCTCTGTGTTACCACTCTGGTGGTAGTTTTACCAGGGTTGGTGCAAAGGAAGTGGAGGGAGCCCATGGCCAGCCAAGGTAGAGGCACAAAGGCAGGGTGGTCATTTTCTCTCTGTTTGAGCAGAAGTGAGCTAGTGGATGGGCTCGGCCCATCTCAGCTAACCATGCCACAGGCAGCCCAAATTTTTCCTAAATCTTGAGCCTCTAAAAGCAGTTTGGAGACAGCTAGTGGGAAAAATAAGTATTAGAAGGTAGGCAAAAAATCACATGGTCCCTCCTTGTGAAACTTTCCCTTTCCTCTGATCCTATCACTACAGCAACATGTTTTCTTTTCTAGCCTCGCCATCTATTACCTGAATGCTGTGTCTGAAGCGTACCAGCGCGCCAATGCAGAGCTGAAGAAGAAAATGCAATTGGTAGGTATTGATCTGGCAAAGCCACCTCTGAAATACCACACACTTCAATTCTGATGCTTAGCATATGCTTTGAAATCACTCTTCACTTCTGAACACACTGGTGACACAAGACACGTGTGACACAAGGTATTTCATGCTTGTTCATTCTACTCCGATGGCATTTAATTTCTGGCAGCACAGAGTGGTCACATCCCATAATAGCCTGCTATTTCATACATCAGAACTACAGCTGGTTTTCCCATAAACTGTGCTTTCCATCTACAAAAGCAAGTTACCACAAAGTTCAGGCAATGCTTTGGTGTCTGAGATTTCCCAGGAACAACGATAAGCCCATCAAAATCACTGCCAGATTTTGTGCGAGTTGAATGACAGCCATAAATAATAACATGGCAATAACATTTTTTTTTCACCACTGATTCTCAAAACACCTTACAGAGGAGGCTGGTTCTTCTGTGCAGGTGGGAAAAGAAAGATACAGACAGGTGCAACAACTTGAACTAGCAGGGTAGGATTTGGACCTCACGATATCTACAACTGGGAGAGGTTGCAACATGTAGAGGACCATAATACAGGGATCCCTGAACTATTATGAACTAGGTCTGGCAGGAGAACACCTGCAAAAGCAAAGCTCTGCTCAGAGAATGAGTCTCAATGAGAAACAGCAAAAGTGTCCTGGTACCAGGGCTTGTCCTACTGTGGCAACATCAGTTTCCTCCAGAGCTTTTCTGGTAGGTCTCCATCCTGTTGTTGTTTTGTATGACATAGATGTGCCCAAAATATCAAGCCTTGCATCAGGAGAGAATATGATGTTGCCAAAGGACTGGTATCAGCCATTGTGCTGGCACAGGACAGGATCCAAGCCAAGGAAGCAGTGCCACATAAAGCAAAACACTGCAGAGCAGAGATTGCTGCAGCATTAAAAGTGAGGATGTGAGCGCTAAGAAATGGAACTCCATGAATTACATTTAAATGCTGAAATTCAGAGCTAATCACTCATGCACATGTCTTAAACTAAGTGCCTTGGTGCAAAGGGCATCCTCGAGTTCTGCAAAAGTTGAGCATGTGCTACAGCATGTTTGAATTTTGGGGCACTTGGTCTATTTCACACTGCAAAACCTGGCTGTGATCAGGGCTAAAGGGATCACAAAGCAGGACCCAGCACTATCCAAAAGTACGGATTCCCTCTGCCATCCAGAAGAAAACGTTTTGCAGCCCTAAATGTATGCAAGTAAAGCCAAAGACAGCCTTACAGCCCATCCCTATGCTGCTGTACCTTCTTCCTCTTCCTCTGGCATTTATCCTTGACACCCTCTCTCACAAGAGGTTCACATTTAAAACAAACCAATACACCAGAGATGGCAGATTGGTAGCTGTAGCAACACACAGACAGCCTGATAGACCTAAACTATGTTATCAGCAAGTGCTTTGCCCTAACAGAAGCAGGACCATTGTTTCCCAGTCCTGCCTGAGATGTGCTTTCTTTCCTGGAAACACTTGGTCACCAGACCAAGATTCAGCACCTTGACCTTGGCAAAGAGATTGCATTCATACCAGCAAACACTTAGCCAAGCCAACATGACAACAGGGCACCATTTCCCAGATTACATCTGCAGATTTTAACTAAACCCAATGGTTTTCATTGATGCAGCAACGCGAAGAGGAGAAAAACAAGAGAAACAACAAAGCCAGTACCAACCCTATGCTGGAAGATCTGGAGGATTTACTGACACCAAGTACAAAGACTGAAAGTCCTCCCAAACAAGCAGAAGGTAAAAACTAAACAATCTCCCCGTAACATCTCTGAAAAGGCTCATTTAGCCACTAAAGTGACTTGGTAGGATTGAGAAACTGGAGGGATACACCTTAGCAAGGGATTGGATGAGTATAATTAGCACAGATTTTGTCCTCTCACAGAAATCCACCTGCCAATGAACACCCAGGAAGGGCACATTTTTAGACTGGATTGTATCTCACACAGGTTTGTTACAGTGGGAATTGTAATCCAAAATTATGATTCACTATTAACCATGCCGGTCATGAAACCAGCAATTTATTCTGGGAACAATGTTTAAACTCCAGTGTTGTTTTTGGGCTGATGAGTTGAGTCAGACTTTTTCTTCCTGAGTTGAGCTTTGCATTGGAAAATTCATCATGAATGAGACAGAAACTTTTCACAGGATTGGGTTAGGTCTTAGGGCAAATAAATGCATGCTGTATGCTCTGCTGTGGGATCCATGGCTGGGCAGAAAGAACCAGGACACAAGGCGTTGGCACCAGGATCTGGGTATTTTCAAAGAAAATGGATCCTCCAGGCTCAGTCTCCACCAGCCACTTCCTGACTGCCAGAGCCTCCAGCTCTCATTTGTGACAATCACTTGAAAGATTTTGATTTTTATCTTGGTACAGGTGAGAAAAGCAGACTAATGCCACCATAACCCCCTTGAATTTAGATGGGCTGAGACAAATTGGAAAGGTTCAGAGTAACCAGATACCAATTCCCTCCAAAGCAGACATTTATTCATTTAAATGGAAATGGTGCTGGCAGTGTTATAAATGCACTGAAAATAAAGACTAAAATCAGCAATTACCCATGACTACACCATGCCTAGAAGTGTACTGGCATGGCTGGTAGGATTATCATGTCTTACAAATGCATCAGTAAGAACCTGAAAGGAGGGCTTGGGCAGCAGGGACATGTACTGGCTGTTGAGTGGGGGGGAACAGTCTTATTCCTGGTTTCTTCACTCAGATGCTCAAACACAGATCCCCAGACACACTGGTTATTGCACAGAGAAGAAACAGCAGTCACTAGGGAAAGCATGAAAGGCAGTGTTTCCTCCCAAGAAAATAACGTTCATAATCTTTGCTCTAGACAAGAAAACAGCTCCTCCAAATGGAACCAGCTCTATCAGGAAACCAGGCAGAGAAGTCCTGGAGGGCAGCCCCATGGCTGGCGGGAGAGGAGCAGCATTCACGCCACCGTTGCAAGTGTTTGTGACACAGCCACGGACACCGGGCATCCGGGCACCCTACCCTGGCCAGCCCAGGCCATGGGGGTACCCATCAGGACCAGTCCCTGGAAGGGGGAGAGGGCAGCCACGCTACCCCCTGGCTGCTCGATAACCTCAGCGGAAGGTTCTCCTGTTTGACATTAAAATAGAGGTGCTGCATGAACTGTTGTAGTTTTGGTAGGAAATGCTTACTGCATGCTGGACACCCACTCGTGGTGCTCTGTATCTATCCAACACTCTCTAATACAGATTTGCTTAGACACTCAGTAGTACTTTGGAGTTGTAACCCCCAAAGGCAGCTCTGATTTTGATCTCAAGGGAAATGGGAGGCGGTCAGAACAAAAATCAGCCGTGACATTGCTGAACTGCTTCACACAGTGGCCCTGTGGCCACTAACAGCAGTGACCTTGCTCTGTACAGCAAGTGCCTGCCAGTCCTTTCAAAGGCTTCTTTAATTTATTTTTAATTAATAAAAGTGGTGTGAGTTTACCCGTCATTTAAACAGAGGGGTTTTGTGGGTTTTTTGTTGTTCCTCTGCCTGAAGAATTTAGTATTCTTAAAAAACAATTAGTGTCCCTGCTCAGCTGCAAGGTAGAGGATTCTTACCAGAGGGGATTTTGTCAGCTGCATTTTGTCCTTTGTGATGGCTTTCCTCCAGTCTACCTCCTCCAAACTTCCATCTTTTTGTTTCAATCTCACCACCACTTCCTCTGGGTTCCCACTCCACTCCTCTTTTCACAGTCTGTTGACAGCAGCTTGCACCATGGTTTCCATCCCTGGATATGACTCCCAGTCTAGCAACACCACCGAGCACAACTGAGAGACTAAAAGTGCCTTGGCCTAGTTTCTGATTATAACCGGTTAGAAATTCCTGGTGCAATTTAAGAACAGTATCATCCAGATCCAGAGGACTTCCCAGGACTCCGTGACAGACCTTCTCTGGATTGACCTGCTCTTTTACACCTACAGTTTCTTCTTCTTGTTGACGTAAACCCATCCTGGCAAGCTTAGATCTGGTATTCACATGTGTATTGTTCCTCATAAAAATGTCTATAAAGAATAAAATTATTCAATAAAACCAAATCCATAACCATAGATAGCAACCGTTCTGCTAAAACTGGGATACTTGGATTTAAAAAGGTCCTCACGTTGAACCTTTTTTACTAAATTCCATAAATCTTGTGGAATGCTATGTTCAGGACAGGAAACTCAATAACTAATTTCTCCTCTATGTCGACAGAACACAGAGCATTTGACCTTCAGCCTGGGAATGTCCAGGAGCTGGGCAAAGGAGTCCAGTTAGGTCAGACATGAGGCAGACTGAAAAAAGGATTCAGTCTTTCAGGTCTAATATGACAAAAGGTTTTAGACATCTGCTTTTTCACAGAAATTAGGAGCTTAAATATTGTGCTGGGCTCATTTATTGATAGAGACCTAGCTTGTTTGTTTATGCCTGTGCTTTATAACAGAGACCAGAGCCCTAGAGAAGTACTTCCAGGAGATGCAAGCTGGAGACAAATAAAAGCAGACTTCAGAATTTCTTCAAAAATTAAATAATTGCATTTTTCTTTTAAATACAGAAAAGTCAATGGATTGTTTCTAGAAATAGTTGTTCCTGGTGCACAGCTCAGAGCTGGTTTGGCTGTTCCCAGGACACTGCTATGGTCAGGGTTGGTCATTCTCCCAGGGAGCCTCCACATGAGAAGCCACTCATCAGATTTATTTCCTAGGCTTAGAAGGACATTTCTCTGAGGTGGGTCCCACTCTGAGACGGCTCTGAGATGGGTAAGGTCTTGTCTTGCCTCTTTGCTGTGAGAGTTGCTGATGCAACATGGCTGTGGTGACCTCTTCGCAGAGATACCCTGTCACTGAACTGGAGAAAAGTCAAACAAAAGAAGGCCTTTTCCAGGAGATGGAAGCTGTGGTCTTCCATTTTTCTTTGCAGGTGTCCACATTGGTCAGAAAGCGCTGGGGGAAGGTGGTGCCAGCCTGCTAACCCAGAAGGGTGTCACAGGGACAACACAGTGCCCTGATTTCAGCACAGCCTGTCTGCCTTGCAGACTCTGCTGTCTTAGGGAATGGTTGCATATCAAGGAAGGGGACTCTCCTCCTCCTCACTCCTCAGCTCACACTGAAACACGATTTGGAAAGGGGAGAATGTGGCTTCAGATCTCACTCACCTCTGCTAGAAAACAGAAAGAGGCTGAAAACATGCGCGTGCATATATGTGTGCACATGTGGAAGAAAATTAGAACAGGAATACAAGGGCAATAAGAAACATTATGAAGAAGCCATAAGGAGCTCCAGGTTTTGAAAACCAGAGCAGAGGCAGACTTAGACCAGATGAGTAACTATTACATGATTTGGATAATCTCTGAATCAGGCCCCTGAATCAGACCTGCAATAATATGGAGCATTCCAAAGCACTTTGTCATCTCTGGAGCACACAACTGCCCATTAGCTAATTACTTTTCCAAGGCTTGTTTATCTCTAATTATAATACATTAGGTTCACCCATTGATCAATATCTTTTGTAAGCTCAGAGACTCCAGGACACAAGGGCGATAGTATCAGCCAGACAATTCCTGCAGATCACTGGCAACTCTCTTCCCTGACTCCAGTCCACAGTGGGGTCCTCTGCCAGAGCACAACCGTTGTGAAAGGTGTAAAAATGCCAACCCTCAGTCCTCATGTTGGCTGAAATGATTGTTTGTCTCTTGGAGTTTTGAGTCCATTTACCAGCTATTCACATGCAGCTGAAGGTTAACTCCACAAACTCACTGCAATATTCAGTAGTTTGGTTCCATCCCTATTTTTCTGTTGTTAGAAACAGCAAAAAGCCCTTGTCTGAGCATTGATTTCCAACCCCCTAACATTTGTGGAAAGACTGTATCCATCTCAGTCTTCCTCCAGGGCTCAGTCTGACTTCAAGGAGAAAGAAAGAAAAAAAAAAAATAGAAAAGCTCAGTGGTAAGTATTGGGAGCCTCCTAGTAACATCTCACAGAGCTCACAGTTTGCAGTCAGAGATGACTGGAAGAGCCCTCTGCATTGTAATTTTTTCTCATCTTGCACTGCCACTAGCTCAAATGCTGCATCCAAAAGGTTTTGGTAAAAACCAAGGAAATATCTAAGCTTAATTATTTTATTATTCTTCTCATCAGAGGTTTGTTTTTAAACAGGCAGCTCTCCTGGGCATCAGTTTTCAGTTTGCATGGCCAGGCAGAGCATCTGCTCAGTGTTACTGATGAACAGAAATCTCAGCAAAATAAAAAAATTTAAAAGGGCAATTTTGCAAAACACATGGCTAAATATGAGCTGTGAAGGGAATGACAGGATGCACTCTTCTCTTAGGGTTGAAAACATAATTCAGACATTTCTATCATAATGTGCTCAGCTGTATACAAGACAAGCTGCTTTCTGCACTCTCAATGAACAGAAAATAGTAGACACCATTAAACAGGTTTGCTCATAAACCCAGAGAAGAGTGCAAAGAATACACTGATTTTGTATTCAGTACCAAGGCACTTTGGCGTCTCCACAGCAGGAAAATCAGCTTTTTGCTGCAGAAGGACTGTAAGTTCTTTTCAGAAGGGAGCCTTGAAACACCTGAACTTGTATTTTCAGGTAGCTTATATGAAGCTTTCCAAGGAGAGAAAAGGAAACAAGCACTGGATGCCACCACTACTGACAGCATTGTTCTTCTGATAACCTCACTTATTCCAAACAAGCAGTCAAGATCATCTTGGGGTTTCATCCTCTGCTCCTATAGCTAACCCTGCACTATGATAAAGCCATTTATCCCACAATCTAAACCTGAACAGAAATAGAAATTTCACCTTGCTTGAAAATGTGAGCTGCACAGGTCTTGTGTGTAATCCACATCTTTTCTTCTTTGGAATCTTTCTCTGCCCATGGACAGGGTACAGGGTTTCCTCATACCAGCTAACAGACCAGAGCTCTGGGGAGATGGATTTTTAGTTTTATTCAGGGTGCTGAGGAGGGTTGTCAGCTGCACGTCTGAGCTAAAGAAACCTCTCACCTACAAACAGGCTCCAGACACCACAAGCTGCACTGGCACCAGCACCTGCTGCGACCTACCCTGAGAAACGTCCTCTGACAAATCCAGGCGAGGAAGACAACCAAAAGGCACTTCCCCACACCCAGAGAAAATTCCTGATGATGGAGACGTATTTTTCCAGTTTATCCTGCCCCACAAGCTTGAGGAGCCCCACGAGCTCCTCCCAGCCAGGCAGAAGGTGGAAATGTCCACCTTCAAGGAGCTGAGAAAAGGGAGTTTGGTTAGGTCAGACATGAGGCAGATTGGAAAAGGATTCTGCTTTAAAGATCTAACCCAACAAAAGCACTTTATCATCTGATTCCTCAGATGAATTATGAGCTTAAATACTGTGTTGTGCTTATTTGTAGACACCCAGTTCTTTTCTTGATATCTTTGGCTTATAAAGGAGACCACAATCTTAAAAAAGAACTCCCAGGAAATACAAGCGAGAGACAGGTAAAAGGAGACGTCAGAATTTCTTCACAAATCAGGTGATTGTGTTTTGCTTTCAAATACAGAAAAGCCAACGGGTTATTTCTAGAAATAGCTGCACCACTCCTAGGTGGACGTTCACAGAGTGGCACTGGCAGAAGCCCATGGCCTCTGTCAGTGTCAGGGGCACCAGACTGGCTTCTGTGCTGGTGAAGATGCACTAAGAATCAATGTAATGTCCTGTGGGCCCTGGACTTGACCGCTGCAGGCCATGGGTACAGCAGGTCTCCCGCCTTCCTGCACCCCAGCATGTTCAGACCCCTCTCTGCACTCTCTGCAGCCATGTATCAGTGCTTTTGTTGCCACCAAAGCAGCTCACACAGGGACCTTTGAACCTGACCCCACTGCCTCTAACAACATCCCTCCAAAGCAGTAATCTCCTGGTAAAAATCTCCTGGTAAAAAAAAAACTGAAGTTCCTGCCAAAAGACTTTAAAAGAGTGATTCCCCCCATTTTAATTCATGCTGCATGCAATGTTATCAGCTCTCCAGCCTGACAGCTGTGGGGATTTTTTTCCTCTCTGTCATGGTTTTCTTGCCATTTGCCTGAGCCCTGAGGCAGCAGCTTGTCCTTTGGCAGGTGGCAGCCCAGCTTCATCTGCAGCCAAGGCTTTATCACTCCCAAATGCTCAGATACAGTTTTCCCCTGGGGGAAAAAGCGACTCTGAAACCCAAGGATTTCTAGGTCTTGGCCCATTTCTCACACAACATAGTCATCAGTGCTGAATCAGAATTCAGCCTTGTGTTTTAAATGGACTACACCAACACAATTTGATGCTGTGCTGAGCTAATGCAGGGAGGCTTGGCTTGGCTGCAAACACAGGACCCAACTCCCTGGGCTCCCCTTCCATTCAGACATCTATAAACATCCAAACCCAGCTGTGAGCATTGTCTCTAAATCTTAAACTGGTACCACGTGGTGCTACTCAGGGAATACCCACATTCTCCATGACCTCAGCAAACAGAGGCCACTAAGCTCCCACAGGTCAGGAGACATGGATCCACACAGGCACTGAGCTCAAGGTGTGTGGATTTTTAAAATGTTTCAGAATTTATATTATTTTCTGCACCGCGCCTTCACGATTGACAGCAAAACTGGAAGGCACTGAAGCACAGAGATTTCTCTGCAGCTGGTGCTCCAAGCATGCAAGGGGAGGGAGGAGTGCTGACAGGTACGGGCGGACGGACGGACGGATCGATGGATGGATGGATGGACAGATGCCATTTCCCAGCAGGCAAAAGCTTTACGTGCATCAGCATCAAACCTCCATGAAAAGGCCCAATGGACAAAAGTCACCTGAAGGTGGCAGGGAAGCCAAGGGAAGGAGAGGGACAATCACTGAGAGTCTTCTCCACGTTCTGGGGACCAGACCCAGGCAGGAGAGCAACAGTGGGACACAAGAACCCCCAGTGCTGAGCTCAGCTGTGCTCCCTGGAGGCTCATGCCCAAGGCAACCAGAGTGGGATTTAGCATCCTTTAATGCAGCTCACAGAGCGGGGAAATCAGGAGGGTAAGAAATTCAACAGCCCTGCACCTGCCTTAGGGCCAGCAGGGGGGTAAGGACACACTGCACCCACCACTGCTACATAAGGCAGTGAAAAAGCTTTGCAAGGAAACAGCTGCAGGATATAAAAGCAGGAGAGCTTCTCCATTAGGAACCAAGCAATGCTTGCAGAAGCTGCCAATGTCATCCCTCTCCTAGCAGTGTGGGAAGGAGGAAAAATAACTTCAGCTCAGTTGAAAACAACCATAGCAGCACAGTGCTGTTACCTGGACTGCTTGAGGATAGACAGACCATCACAGTGATCAAGTGTACAGATCAGGTTAGTAGGAAGTGGAACATTATTTTAACAGCGTTACTAACTCATTTTTTCCAGGGAAGAGCAGCTGCAGAAACATCCCAAGCAGCTGTGTCCTCCCCCTTCCTCCATTCTCCCTCCCTCAAAGCAAAGTTGTTTGGGGGAGCCAAGGCTTTTCCTACAAAAGCCTGCAGATCCAAACCTTCCTCTAATTAAGAAACATTTCATACATATGGGACTTCTGGGGTTTTTTTGGATAGCAGCAGCAGTAAATAATTCAGTGTTTTGGCAGATGTTTAGGATCTTCAAAATATGAAGGCTATTATCAGATTTATTTTAATAAGGTACCTGGAGGGCTTAGGGCCAGAAGTGGAGAAAAAAAAAACCATAATAAAAACCATGCCTTCTTCATTAGCCAGAGCACTTTGCTACAGCAGCTTGGACAGAGCAGCACAAACACTGCCTGAACACCAACAGAGCTCCACTGCCACCACAGCAGCACCACTGCAGCTTGCAGGTCCCCCAGCTCCAGCAGCAGCTGCTGCAGCATGGAAACAGCTCCAAGGCCAGGGCTGCAGGGCTTTTGCAGAGGGCCCTGGCAAACTCAGCTTCAGCTCCCCAAGAAGCCCAGCAGTATGTGGAGGGAAAGGCTGCAGAACCATTTTGATACTGCATTTGCAAATACAACAAATGAGACACTGGCAAGGATTTCTTCACAAGCAGCTGCAGCTCTGCCTGAGGATCTCTCCGCAGCTTCTGCTCAACTTTCCACACCCCTGTCTTCATGCCCACACAGGATGGGGCTGTGCCACAGCAGCAGAGAGCCAGCAGTGGGGAAACACCTGCCTTAGCACTGCCCTGAGCATTGACCCGTGGACAAAAGCAGGTCCCTTGTGCAGAAGTGGTGGAAGTCTGTCATAACCCATCTCTGGGGAAAGTCCAGTGTCATGCACTTTATGTCCTCCCAAATGCCTATGCCAGTAACATGGAGGGTAAGTAGCTTTTAAAGACCTTTTGCAGCTTCTGAGGAGCTGAACTGGTTGTGCTGGAACAGGACAAGTCACCATCTGGGTATGCAACATTACCATGGTGCCACTGAAGCCAAGTTGTGTATTTGAACTGGTTATAAGCCAAAACCATCACATTGTTGGGAATGAACCAGACATACATTGCTCACAGTACTCCTTCAACCCGAAGTCCAGGAGAAAAAACAAATCTCCACCTAAAATAAAGGGTTTCCTCTTTCCTGGCACCACCAGACCTCAAATTCAGAGGAAAGAATATAGAAGGCAGGCAGAGCCTCTGAAAGTAACATCTGTTTAAAGTATTTGTGTGACTACTCTTCCACCTGACCACAGGTGAGAAAGGAGCCTCTGGGCAGTTTTGGGGACTCCACAACAGCCAGATGCATCCTAGACAGTGTCCCTTAAATCTCACCTAACCAGGAAGATGTGCCGAGCACCTTTGCCACAGGGATCCCTATAGTACCAGCAACATATTGCCTGAGCAGCTACCACACCTGCTGAGCTCACCCCAGCCTTAGGGAGCCAGGAGGCAGCTGCTCTGTGCCTGATGCCCACCCTGCTCCCCTCTGGCTTACACTGCCCCCCGGGAGGCACTCATTGCTCCCTTCTGTATTTTGTGCTGCAATTATCTTAAGAGCAGAAGGACAATGCCTACCAAAGGGACAATGGAAAGGAAGGTCAATTCATTATTCTTACAATGATAGGAGATTTAAAATAAAGTTTAAAGAAATGCAGAAGCTTGGCACTTACCTTAACAGGGCAAGCTTCATCCCTCAGATCCCAGGGGAGCAGAGACAGCACAGGCCATGAAAGAATGGCTGCGCCATGCAGCATTGACAACTTGCCATTTTAAATCACACGTCTCAGGTTTGACGTTTTAATGAAGTTCCTGCTTCTATATTCAAGGCATGGTTCCAAAAATCCCAGTTCTCATTTTGAAATAATAAACACAAACATATAGCTTTCACAGAACAAAAATAAATTTTAAATGAGCAGGAGCAGCATAGGAGTCAAGGAGAAATCCAAGACAAGCTTAGAGAAAACAATTATGACTTAAAATTTATCTCAAAACTTTTAAAAGGGCTGAACCCTTGAAATCAGAAAAACTAATTGCTAGACTTCTCAGCCCTTCTGAGAGAGCTGATGGAGAACCACTGGCTGCTTACAGCACAAGGACAAAGTGAGATTGCCTCACAAAGGCAAGAAGAAAAGTCAACAGCACATTCACTCCTACCTCATGCCAGTCCTTGTGAGAAAAGGGTAGGAGACACTTCAGCTCATGGCACCTGGGGCTCGTAAAATCTTACCCAGCTGGGAGCAGGAATGTGGCTTAAAGGAGCCTTCAGGTAAGATGATGCAGAGAGAGAAGTGGTGGTGTCTTTTATTTTAATCTTTCCTCTCAAATTAGAGCCTCTAACAGCAACATAACAAGTGAGGGAAAATGGCGCACACCTGATTCCCTCTCTGCATTGTGCTGCTTAATTTCTTCCTATATAAACAAAACCAACAGGTGCAGTGAATTGTATACCTGGGAGCTTTGAGAGTACAAGGGAGAAGATGAGTCATTCTAGAAAATGCTGGAAGCAATAAACCAAACAGAAAAGATTAGTTAGAAAGTTTCCAACACGGAGTTTCTTCAACGAGGGGCACTTGCAGCCAGCAGCATTTCACACTTGCTACCCTAGGGAAATTAAGATCAAAGTTTGCAGCTGAGCAGAGGCAACAAGTTTAACACTCAGACACTTAATAGAAAAATATTAGGGTTTGGCCTGTTTGGGGTTTTTTAAGTATCTTATGGTCCCTGTGAGACAGCACCATGCTGATACAGGGAAGTCAAAACGCCAGGTCAGGGGCAGCTTTGTACCTTCCCTCGCCGGGTGTCCGCTCTGTCCAGCTCTGCTGCCAGCGGCGGCTAAAACACGGACAAACCAGGAATAACAGCCCCACCTACTGGAGACTGGGAAGCGGTGCGCACACTCGTATTTTGCAGTTCTGCGATGCAACACCACCATCCTCGTAACACCTACCAGGTGGGAGCGACCCTCGGGTGTTTGCCTGCTCCCGGAAGGCCACTTCTGTCGCCACGCCAGTGTCTGGAGTGGCAAAAGGCTGGTAGTGTCGTCCTGACCTATTCAGACCCAAAAGGCAAACATCCAGACCATCTCCTTCACTCTGAGCATCCCCATGGCTCTCCAGAGGTAAGGTGGCAACCAGCCTCTGGAACCAGTTCCTTGGGCAATGCTAACAAACTCAGCATTCCAGGTGAGAACGTGAGCTTCGCGGCAGCTTTCCAGGCTGTACGGCTGCACCCTGACATTCCCAGCTGCAGCACAGGAAGGCACAGTGCCGGCATGCCCCGTTACGGCAAAAGCTTGCCCCAGTCTTTGGCACAACTGTCCTCGTGGCAGAGCAGCTCTGAGTTTTGAACTGTGCCACACCTCTCATGCTGAGCTCCCTGCTCTGCAAAACCCTAAACCTGATCCTGACCCACATATACGGTGGGAAGGTGTATAGTCCCACTGAGCACCCAAAACGTTGTTTCAGTCCTCAGCATCCAATTCTGGCCCATACAATACAGCCTTCTGCCCTTCTGAGCTGCTAAAACCCAAGCCCCATACACTAAGGGTAGTGGGCACAGGCTGTCCCTGTGCACGGTGGCACCCCTTGTCCTGCCCAAAAGTCACCAGCAAGACTGTACCAAAATGAGTGAGCTGTGTGACTCAACCCAAGGAACCCCTTCTGCATGTGGTGCAATGACATTCAGCATGAAGAGAAAGATCTTCTACCAAAGCAGGTTTTTCTGGCCTTCAAAGCATGGTTAGGGAGCCATCATTTCAAAGGATGCATCCCTTTAGAATTTATTTTATTCATGCTTGAACAGTACAAGCAATCTTGTAGCCAGTGAAACAAACACTGACAGAAATATTTAGGACTCTGTCACATGAGAAGACACACCAGTTAAACTCAAGTCTTTATTAACACTTTATAAACTGAGGTTTTAAGCAGCAGCCCAGAAAAGACATGTTCTTTCAGCTATAGAGATAGCAATCAAAAAGGTATCTTCATTATGTAGTTTTGTTCATCAGTGACTACTGAGTTTATGAATAAATAATGTACAAATAAAAATTACATGCTTCCTAAATTGAACAGCAGAAAAACGGCAGTGAGTATTCTTAAAATCACAGATATTAAAAAACCAAATAAAAACAAGGTCAGAAATCAGTGCCCATTCGTATTCAGGATGCCAGGCTTCATCTGTCCTAAGAAGCTTCAAGATACACAGCTTTGGAGAGTGCTGCATTCATAACAATAGCAAACACACCATGTGCTTTACTCCATGTAGAGTCCATCTGCATCAAGATGCTATTGATCCAAGGAAGAAAAAAGACCCACCCCAACTGCATGCTCACAGTCCTGGGTGGCGAGGAAGCCTCCTAAGAGCAATGAGGTGAATTCATCACTCACACACACCTCAGCTTCCTTTTGCATGCTTACTTATATGGTGCACTGATTTTAGTAAACAGGCTCACAATATGAGTATACCATCCTCCTAAAAGTCACCATCAAACATCCTATAGCCATTTTCACAGTTTCACAAAGCAAAACACACTATAGATGCAAAGAGTGGAACATTTTTGCAGCCTGGATTTAAGTAAAGAGAGATGAATCTCTTCAACTGTGCATAAAACCCTTTGCTTCCTGCAAAAGAAAAACCTTGGTGTAATCCAACAAGTGGATACTAAAAATATTGTGATTATTTGGGCAAAGAAGTAACTGGAGAGGAAAATGAACATCTGTGAATGGTGGCATATAAATTAGGGAGGGAACTAGAAAGCATGTGTGTATGAGATTCATGGATCACACCGTAGCATAATGGCAAGGACTCCAACAGCTCTTTCTCCAGAGGGGATCTATGGTGCTCAGCAACACCAGTCAGCTCCTGTTGAGACAAACTCTGAAGAAGGCTATCCCAGGAAACACATCTAGCCCCACTCCACCCAGCTCCATCAATCCACAACAAACACAGAGAAGGTCACAGAGAAACACTACCACGACCCTCAATGGAAATTGCCACTATACTGAGACCTCCACCTAAGCCATTTTGGGTCACGTCAGATCAATCCAGAACAACACAGTTAAAAGTTCTCTGCTGTCCTTTTTCAGCATCAACACCGCACTTGCCAGAAAAAAAACGCAATGATAAAAAAGCAATGTCTCTAGGATTTGTTCCTACCTTCTCTTTCTATTCAACACTGCCTCAACACATTACATCTGCCAGGTGTTTGCCACAGGGGAAGCTCTGGCAGATGCAGGATCTTCTGCTGTGTCTCTGCTGCTGTCTCCACTGTGCTGAGACATTTCCTTCCCCATGCCTCTGGCACGCTGAGGATCACAGCCTTCCTGCAATGCGTCCTCTGCTGCCACAGCCAAGACTGCCTCCTTTTCTGAGAAGCTGCTTTTCATCCCCTCTGCAGTGCTGCAGGCAAACGAGCTCTCCCACTCTAGCCCAGTTACCCCAACAAGGTGATTCTGAATCCCCATGCAGAGATCTGTCTCCAGACTGGGCTGTGCAGATCCACCTGTCACTGCCAGTCCTCGGTTCTAAGAATGACAGAATCACGAAAGTCGAGGTGATACTTTAGGAAATACTTAAATGAAAACAACCACATTCCAGAAACATGCCAGGAATATTTCAGTAGCAAGTACTCAGAACCGATTGATTTAAAACAGCATCATCACCCACACAGGAGCTGTCTGATGACTTCTACATACTCATTAACTGGAACACATTCACATGGAGGAAGTTACACAACAGATACAGAAAAGGGACAATGCTGAAACAGTTATAGCAGAAATTCAATGTAAGAAGGGTTAAGACTATGCTCTGAGCTTGGAAATTTTTAATGTGGCAGAGTGAAAAGAAATTCCAGGCCAACAAATTTTTTGGGGCAATCTCAGATTTGGGAAGTCGGACAGCAGGTGCTGTACAGGCTGTTCTCAATCCACCTACAATGACCACACATAGTCCCAAAATGACCAGGCTCCCAACCCACCCTGACACACAAGTGACAGACGTCTTGTGGCAGAAAGGAGCCTCACCGTGCTGGGTGCTGGAAGTACTGGAGGATGTGCCACAAGCACACATCCAAGGAACACGGTGAACAAACAGAACAGGGCCCTCCCTGTTTCAGGAACAAATGGTGAAGTGCTCACCTGTCTCTCAGCTAAATGCTGCTCATTATTAACAAAATCTTTAGTCACTTTGCATGTAATAGGTAAAGACAAGAGAGAGCAAGCTCAGTCTCCTTTGGACAGATACTGTGCAATAACATGCATAACTTGCTTTAGGTTTTTTTACTGCTAATATGCGCTATTACAGTAAAATGAAATAAGCACATGTGTCAAGAGAAAACATTCTTTACAGGTTGATTGGCAGTGCTGAAGGTACAAAAGGAGACTCTGCAACCACACCCACTGTGCAGTCAGGCCACCTCTCCACACCTGGTCACCAGAACCTTCCTCACCCTGCAAACTGGTGAAACCTCAAGCAGAATGACAAAAACAACCCATTTGCGTGGACCCAGCTGGGCTGCTAAAAAAAAAACCAAAAGCAAACTGCTCTGCCCCATGTCACCACCTCCTCTCTGGAGAGCACACACACAGCTGCCTCCTCACCGGGGCAGAGCCAGGGAGGGCAGGAATGTGAAACCAGCCCCAGACAGTGATGCAGACAGGAGGGGCAGCCCAGCGAGCTGCTGCAGGCAGGGACAGAGCCCACAGCCCCCAACCTCCATTTAGCAGGGTGTAACAGACACCCCGCTCTTGGCTGAGAACTGTGCCCTGTGCTCCCCACACATCACCAGCCAACAACTTTACAAACGCAGTACCAGCACAGTGTGTACTAAACCAGCCTTTATTTCTCTCACAGTACAGCAGGGCTGAAGTTAAGACCATTCCGTGGCAGTGCCAACCCACTCAGTAGCCTGGGCCGTAGGAGCTGCTGACCAGTCCTCGGTGGCAGGCTGAGCACTCCAGTCCTCTGCAATCACAAAGACAACAACACTTAGTGCTCCCCAGCTCCTTCTACCCACAACAACATCCTCCACCCCTTCCCACAGACACCTCCCCAAACTGACCTGTGGGGAACTGTTGGATGGGCACAGAGGGCACCTGCACTCCCTCAGACCAGTCTGCAACCTCAGGCTGAGGAGGAGCAGTGAATTCAGGTGCTGGGGCCGTCCATTCAGTCTGGAATTCCTCCTTTGTGACTGCTTTCTCAGCAGCCGCCTGTTCCTCCTTTTCAATCTGCAATGGAAGAGCCCAGGGTGAGTCTCCCAGGAACATGTTTCAGAACACAGCCTTTACATGTCAGACAACAGGTACCAACTGGCAACACAATTAACCAACCACCACGTTAAAGTGTGATGTGCAGTCTTTATATTGGCAAAACCTGTCCTCGACAGCAGACACACAGGACCACGGGAGAGGAACACAAGCAGAACATCTCAGAGAGACACACTTCCTGCCATGATGCTCCTACCTCCTCGGGATCCCTGTAGAAGTACAAGTCAGGCATGACTTCCCATGGGTGCTCACGGGAGATGGTGCCACGCATGCGCAGAACCTCCCGAGCCAGCATCCACCACATCAGACCCACAGAGTGGGCTCCCTGGAACAGAAGAAAGTAAGAGTTGCTGTTAAGCCAAACCTTTGCAGAAAGAGCAGAAGAGTCATTTGCACCCAATCCAAGGTTCTTGCTTGGAGAAAGACATTACTTGCCAATGCCAAACTTATGTACTTGGACTCAGAAAAGAGGCAACTTTTCAAGTTCCCAGTGACATTTTCAGGTCTCTGCAGAAATCATGGTGCCATTGCAACATGGCCTGAAGTAACTCTCCTGTTACAGAGTCTCATGTTGCTCACCACCCCCATGTGAATCTCATCCAAGACAGGGATGATGCTCACCACATATGCAAGAATGAAACTGAAAACTTGACCAAATAAACAAAGCTTACACACATCCTCACATGTAGCTTACACTAGTTTTCGTGACTGACATCTAGACAGAGATCAGAGATAGCTTCTCATCTTCCTAGATTTTACCTTTCAGGTGTTTCTGGCAAGGTAATGTTTCAGAGCAGTTTCTCCATCAGTTCACTTTATCTTTCATTCACATTCATGATCTGTGGCAAGAAGGACTATCAAACTCCACTCATTGGGCCACAAAGACCCTCATGGCGTCAGCGAAAAATCCTGCCAGGTTATTATAGCACACGTCCTACACTTGAGAGTTCCTTGGCCAGAAACCAGCCTCAGCTCCAAGCTCCAACTGTGTGCAGTTTATTTCCTCCTCCCCACTCGCCCACCAGTTTGCAAGAGACATTAATTAGCTCACCCCCTAGGGATACATGTGAGATACAAGACAACCCTCCCTTGCAGAAAGCATCCATCTTGGAAGCCCAGGGCATGGTCTGGAGGAAGCTGCCTGGAACGCCCCAACGAAGTTACCTTGTTATTGCAGGGAATAGCAATATCCACGTAGCGCAGCGGGGAGTCGGTGTTGCACAGGGCAATGGTGGGGATGTTGACGTAGGACGCCTCTGTCAGTGGCTGGTGGTCAGCCCGGGGGTCCGTAACCACCAGGAGCCGTGGCTCACGGAAAGCAGCCTGGATCTGGTTTGTGAAGGTGCCCGGGGTGAAACGCCCGGCAATAGGAGTAGCTCCAGTGGCAGCAGCAAACTTCAGAACCGCACGCTGCAAAAGGAACACAGCAAAGCTGAAGCAGGAAAAGTGCTTTTCAACCAAGCCAGAAAATTGCATTTCAGTCAGGTCACCCAGGCACTGTCAGTGAACATGCACAACATTTAACTGAACTATTTGTTTCAATTCCTGTAAAATCAGGGCTCACCAGCTCAGAAGGAGACAAAATAAAAACGTTACTGGAAAGAGCTACACCATGAGTTTAAAAGACCATATCCACCAGCAAATCAGTAAGTCAGGATACGGGAAAAAGCCTTCCTTTCCCCTCAAGCTATTGGCAAGCTCTACTTCAAACTCTCATAATCAAATGATGGAAGGGAAGATAAAACAAAAAGCTTATGAAAAATGCAAAGCACATTTTCTTCTATTATTTCTACGTCTTCTCATTATCCAGGAACTTCAAAGAACTACAGGAAAAGCTCAGTAGTAAATACACATGAATTGTAGCTGTGTCCATTAAAATTGCAGTTGGCAGCCCTTAGTCAATTGCAACAGGTTCCACCTTCTCAGGCATGTGGCAGGGCCTACTATCAAACTCCAATCCCAGAGGGAGGCCCTCTCCTGGCGTTAGCGAAAACCCTGCCATCCTTTGCTGTCGCACACTTCCGACACTTGAGAGCTCATCGGCCAGAAACTGACCTCAGCATCAAGCTTTAATAGTGTGCATGTCAAGCCCACAGGAAACCAAGCTTTTCCTTCAGAAATCCACCGCTGAACCTCCCTCAACATTTGTGGCCCCACCTGCAGTTCCTAACCTCACAAAGCCCAGTGACTAATTAAAGGTTATCCCCTTCTACAACAAAATGTTTTTGCTAACAATTTAAGAGTCAAAATTACAAATATACCAGTTACTATACCTTGCTCAATAACAGAAAATTTCTTCTTTGACAACTTTTGTATCAGGTGCACACTGTCCCCAAAAAATCAGTGCCAATGACACACAGTAGTTCTGGGAGAAAGGCGCCACCAGGGGACTGACCACTAATATGACAGAAATCCATCAGGAAGAAGAATATGGAAGAAAAACTAGTTTTCAAATGCCCTGAAATGGGAAGTGGGTTTCAACTCATTTGTTTTAAGCTGTCAAGTGCAACACCAAAACCATGTTTACAGAAAGCATTCCTATAGTTACAACTGGTGTTATTGCCTATTATCACCAAGCTGTCACTGGCAGGCAGTGATGCATGGCAAGGGAGTCCCACTCCCAAGACTGCAGGCTTCCTGATGCCCATACCTGTCCAGTGTTCCTGGAAGAAATGACGCTCACGTCAGCTGGGTTCTCAATGGCAACAATGGCACGAGCCGCCAGGAGCAGCTTTTCCCAGGTCCTCTTCAGATTGATGATATAAATACCTATTGGCAACAAAAGGCTTTAGGGCAACCAGCAAATTCGAGATGCTAAAACAGGACAGCACTCGCTGCCATCAAACCTGTCACATGGCTGTGGTTACTCCAAAATTCATAGAATCATCATCAAGGCTGGAACAGACCTTTAAGGTCATTCCATCCAACTGTTCACCCAGTACTGCCACTGTAACCACTAAACTATTACACCCAGCACCATACCCAGGTCCCTTTTAAAAGCAACTGGGCAACCTATTCCACTATCTGACCACCCAAACAGTGAAAAATCTTTTTCTGTGAGGTAATTTGAATCTTCCTTGACCCATCTTAAGGCCATTTCCTCGGGTCCTCTGACTGCCAAGAGGTAGAAGGGGCTGGCCCCTCCTTTCAGGCAGCTGTAGAGAATGATGAGGTCCCCCCTGAGCCTCTTCTTCTCAAGACTAAACAAAACCAGCTTCTTCAGTAACCTGAATTCCTCATGTTTTCTAGACCTTTCACAAGCTTTTCTGCCCTTCTCTGTACATGCTCCAGCACCTCTATGTCCTTTATGAAATGATGACATTCTAGTCTCATTCTAGCTAGTGAAAAGCTATTCCAAGGAAAATCCTCTGCTTATGGTTTTAATGTCACACGTTTTCAGCATCTATCAAGAACCTAGGCCTGGTATGAGTTTCAATCTTTTAAGAGAAGGCAGTTTAGACTGAAGAGCAGTGCAAACAAGGAGAAATCATTACTAAGATACTAAAACCATTTTGGTAATATAGCCAAGAACTAGCAAAATAGCCCAAACCAACTGCGATTGATTTACCGAATTCCAAAATCAAGACAGTCCAGAACCAGTAGAATTGTTCCAAAATCCGTATTTCATTCTACTTCCCTGAGTTAACATTGTTTGGTCAGCAAAGACATCTGCTCCTTCCATGCCATGAAGAAACCATGCTAAAGAGACCAAGCACTAGCACTTTCTTTCCGCTCCCCCCAGCTGTGCCCTCAAGATCCCAGCCACCCAACCCGGGCCACCCATCCCGCCTGTTTTACCATCGCTCTTTCTTTTGTAGATGTACTGCTCCATCTGGAAGTCGAGGTTGGTACCTCCCAGGTGGGTCCCGGCAGCGAGGAATTTGAGGACATCCTCCTCCTTCATCTGCAGGACATCGAGGCCTCCGGACATTGTGTGGTTTCCCTTTGGAAGCAACGACAGGGAACCTGCGGACACAGGGAGCGGGCTCAGCGCGGCGGGGCCGNACTGCCCCCGCCCCGCGGCCCCGACTCACGCTGACAACGCCGTGTGGAAGCGCGGGCGGCGCGGGGCCGAGAGGAAGCCCTGCCCCTTCCCGGGGTCTATATATGGGCTCGCCGGCCAATGGGGCCGCGGGGCGGGGCCGCCCCGGGATCCCCGCCCGCCCCTCACGGCCGCTTCCCACGCTTCCTGGAAGGAATTCGTAGGATTACGAATTCAGAGAAGGGCAAAAAAGCTGGAGTAAGTCCTATGAAGAGCAGCCGAGGGAGCTGAGGGTGTTCAGCCCGGAGAAAAGGAGGCTCGGAGGTGGCATTATCGCTCTCTACAACTCCCTGCAAGGGGAGTGTAGCCAGCTGGCTGTCGGCACCTTCTCCCAGGAAACAAGCGACGGGACAAGAGGACACAGCCTCAAGTTACACCAGGGGAGGTTTAGGTTGGACATCAGGATCAATTTCTTCACAGAAAGGGGGGATTAGACATAGGAACGGGCCGCCCAAGGGAGTGGTGGAGTCACCGTCCTGGGAGGTGTTTAAGGAAAGACTGGACGGGACGCTCAGTGCCACGGTCTGGATGACAGGGTGGACTCCATGATTTCAGAGGACTTTTCCAACCCAAGTGATTCCGTGGTTTCCTCGTGCTGGGCCTGCTTCAGAGCATCCTGTGCCTTGTGCTCCAACCAACATCAAGGCTGTTTTCGCGGCCCTGAAGCAAAAAGAAAGCAAATATTTATTTTAAACATTTTACAATTCCGTTTTCCTGCTGAAAGTGAAATATATGCTCTCAGGGAGCTGATAATTATTTGATTAATTATATCTAGCCTCTAAACTGCCTGCTGTGGGGGGAAGCTTCCAAGGACCTGTAGCACCCCCATTCCCCCTCCCTGCAGGGGCACTGCTCTGGCTCCACGCCTGAGTTGGGCACCCAAGGCTGTCCCTGTCCTTTGCAGAAATGACAGTAAAAACAGGTGAAATTGACACTGAACTTGCACATTCTGTTCTGCAGTAGACATTCTTGTGGTACTTGCCCCTTTTTTGTGTGTGTGTTGCTGGCTTTGGGGGGTTTTGTTGTTTGCTTTTAAGAAACAGCAGAAAATGATCAGATTTAAGAGTCTTCATCATCTTTCTCATCTTCCTTGTCCTATTCTGGAAGCAGACAAAGGCCTAAGAATGGAGTTTCCTGGAAAAAAAGAGAAATAGCAATACTTACTTTATTATGCTTGCTGTCATCAAGGTCTGGATACATTTCTGAACAGATTTCTGGACTGTGCAAACCCTGTTGCCAGTGCCTTCTGCAAGTAATAATTCCTCTTCACATCTTTCTAACAACACTGCTCCTTTAGTTTTCTTTAGTTTCTCTCCTCTATTTTAACCTCACATAACCACAGCAGTGTGATTGGCCTGGACCCTCCTGACAGCCCCTTTTTGATGTCTGAGCCCTGAGTTGCCCTGGGGGGGGATTGCTTAAGTAGCAGGTTACAACATCATCTCATGCATGTTCTTTGTCTCCTGGAAAATGGCTCTCTACTCTTCTCTCCTGCATGTAAATTAGCAAGATTACCAGATCAACTTTAGAATATTCTGTAAGAGAGTAATTCAAACATTTGTCACATGGTGGTGACAAAGTAGGCAAAACGAAACTCAGCAAGAGATTAGTGAGCTCTCAGCCAGAGCATGAACTATTACTGTGTGAGAGATTACAGACATCTGTGGCACATGGATAAGTGCAGTGTGGACAGCGAGAGCTGACCCGGTGGGGCTGTGCGCAGCCTGTGTCTCTCCTCAGGAGACACGAGCAGTGTGAATATCACCTTGGGAGGGAAGAGGGGACGTGGTGGTGATGTAACCTTGGTGTGTGCAGTGGGTTTAATCTGGAGAGCTCTTCTGCGCAGTTGAAACCCAACTGTATTAAAAACGCATTTGAACATAATGACTGGAAATTAAGTAATGAATATTGCAGTAAATACGATGTTATCAAAGGAGTGCCACTGGTAAGCATTATAGACTCCTCTGGCATCTCTAATACTTAATTTATTTCTTGTTATACTTTGGGCCCTTTCAGATAGACCATGAGGCCCACAGCCCACGAGAGGGCTTGGAAAAGTCATGATAAAGCTTGACAGTGAAGTATTTCTAATTATTTCCGTAAGTAACCTTAAAGCTTGTGTTTATTTTTTATCTGTGTGCTGAGACAGTTTAAAATAAATCTGTTACTAGTGGACATGCCCCTCAGGAGAAAGTGTATCTATCTCATCATGCCTTTTAGACCAGGTTTCCTTGGTCTAAAGTTCACACTGAAATCTGTTACACAATTACAAGCAGAGCTGCAGGCATTCCCCGGGAACAGCCTTTCTCTGCAGCCAGCAAACCCAGGAAAATGTGGTCCCTGTGAACTTAATTTTGGCTTGTGTTTCAAAGGGTTGTTATTACTTCTTACATGTCTTGGGAAAACATACTTTGGCAAATCTCTTCCCTTCTTATTGCTAGTTCTACAAAGTTAGAATTGCCTAACAGCTGTTACAAAACTTGCAGAGGTTGCATTTCAACCTCTTACTGGGGTTTTGTCATTTTTACTAAAATTCCTTAATGCATTATGATAAAAAGTCCAAAAGCATTTTACAATGATAAAATCCCACATTAAGAAACAGTGAAATATGGGAAATCAGCTTCTATTTTGAAATAAGAACTAAAGCCAGAAGGGATAAGCATATTCAAGAACCCCACATGGAGTTTGTAAAAGTACATATATATATATATATATGTGTCTGTATGGGGTGAGGAATCTTTACTGCTCTGTTCTGGTGCCAGTGCTTCTGTGTGGCACATAACACAGTAAAAATTTAAAAAGCAAGCAAGGTGTTTGCCCATTTTTAATGTGCAAGGGAGATCTATAACTCAATGGTTTCGTGACAACCACAGTGCCTTTAAACTTTCAATCCTCCCCACCTTCTACCACCCAGAAGGGTTAGGGAGCTTGTCTGCTATCTCTTCTCACAGCTGGGGCAGCTGTCAGCAGCACGGACAGCAACACCCTCGGCACAGGAGGTGGTTCTCCGAGGCAGCAGGACAGCTCTGGGGAGCACTGTGTGCAGGAGCAGGCACCATCTCAGGCCTAACTTGCTATCAGGAAGCCGCACAAGCAGTTCAAGTTCAGCTGGCACAAGGCTTCGCCTCAGGACTGTCTGGTAGGTCTGGTACACACAGATAACCCTCATGAAAATTGCTCCATGTGAGAATGCATCAGCTAAGCAAGAAAAGAGAAGAGGGTTGGGATCTTCACATCTGGAAGATGTGCATCTCAGTATCAACAATGTTTTGCTTAGCACAGGACCATACTGTGACAGCAAGAGGAGAACCCAGCAATCAAGCATCCCCTTGCATTATGCCTTGCAGGAAACAATTGTGTCCCAGGCACAATTTCTGGTCCCCTGCTGAGATCAGACTGCCTCAGTAGCAAAGACCTGATCAGCAGGAGATTAAAAACAGTCTGTCCCCAGAGAGCTTAAAACCCCACTGTCCTGAAGGCAGGTATTTCACCAGCTAGTACAGGGATTCAACTTCCATCTGTCTTTACACACAGCAGGCAGGCAGGGGAAGCTGTGCAAAACCCATTCCCCATTGCTATGTGTTTTTTCCACTTAAGCAAAGTTGATTTAGGTTGTGCTAGCACAACCTGTGCATATTACACACCACAGAAAAAGAGAATATTAATTGCCTTATATGGGCTCTGAACACATGCAACAGTCCTGTTCTCTTGGGAAACTCCTTTCGCCTCCTTAAGCCTCTATTCCAACCAATCCCTTGTGCATTTGATTGGTTTGGGGCTTGTTTGTTTTTTTAAAGAAACACTGAAGAGATTATACCTTTCATTTTAGCAACCAGTTTTTAATAGAAACATATAATACACCTTCTCACATAACTATTTTATACAGATACATAAGCACTCACAATACTCAAAGCTATGCAATGTTCCAGAGCTCCAGTTCTGTTTAAAACAGTGTGAGAGAAAAAAACAACAAACAAACAAACAACAACAAACAAATAATCTCACAGGAAGAGGGGAAACATGAAGTTTCTAAAGCATGAATAATCAGACTATTTCTCTTGTGTCCTTGCAACTCAAATACTGCCTACCTCAACGTGCCAGCCAGTTGTGTTCTTAGCCACAGCTGCAGGAGCGAGCAGAGACAGTGCATGTTCACTAAAAGTGCATTGCCAGCAACAGAGTTCAGTCCAAGAGGGATCCAGCTATGATCCTGAAATGCACAGAGGGGTCACACTACTGTGTCTGGAATCCAAGCTAAGACGGCTCTGGAAATGATTATCTGACAAGATTGTTAGTGTTGAATTGCTGGCACGATGCAGGTAGGCGATTAAACACCCCTGTCCAGATCTTTTACTTGATTTACTTTACCTTTAGGCTGTACAGTGACCATTTGCTGTTAAGTAGAAGCATTAAACCTCAAGGAGAATACATCTAAACTTCAAGTCCATACGCTTGATTGTCTTGACTTGCTATAGCCATCAAGGAGTAACTTCAATAAATCACTTTAGAAACAGAATGTTTTTGAAGAGGGGAAATGGGTGAAGGACAGTAAGGATCAGAGCTGAGAAATAGTCTTGTGCCTGACTATGTGATAAAGCTTTCAGAACAGAGTGAAGCAGAACTTCAGGCTTTCCCTTCCCCCATATATGACACTGAAAAAAGAAATAACAAAAGAAAAACAAATAACAAGCCTGCACCACAGAATTCATTCTCCCCAACTCTCAGGTAGATAAGCTTTATGGATTTGCAGCATCAATGGTAGATGAAACACAGTGCAGTTTAGACTCTCTATTTCTTAAACTCAGAGGAGCCCAGATGAATCCACAGACCAAAAACCATATAGTTTTCCACTACTCCAATAACAAAGCACCAAAACGGAACAGAACTTTCCCAAAGACAAAGCTAACACTGCTTTAGGCCTGATTCCAGATTTAAAACAAACAAAAAACCCCACAGTAGACCTTAAAACATTAGCACATGGAAATAAATTCTCTACTTCGTCCTTTGTTACTTGACAAGGCAGGAGTACAGGGACATAAAAGCCACCAAAGTATTCCTGAATTTCAGGTTTCTGAGGATCTTACTTAATTCCAGATTACCTGGCATTCTTCACTTGCTTGCCTCATTTTTAAGAGTTTTTGTCTATACAGGTTGCACATTGCTTTGCCATTGCTAAATCGGGAACAAAGTATGTGTGAAGCACCTTGCAGGTGACCCCACACACTGCCCTTGACTACCACATCCCAGGATGATCAACAGATGCAACTGACACACCAGATTTAGAAAGCCCCAAATAAATGCAGGCTCCCAGCACAATGTTGGTTTGATCCCATGCATAGGGGAATAAAGGACAAATGAGGTAACTCTCCTAATTGTCACCTTATCCCGCCAGGTCAGCAATCCTAGGCTTGGTTCTCCAGCTCTCTGGAGTGCTCAGTAGTGCTCAGGATAACAAATAAGCAGGATGTGCAGTTACCACGGTTTCATGCACTCTCACAAGTTCAGGTCACTAAGGGTAGAAGGGACAGCAAAGGAAAGGAACAGGTGTTCACATTAAGGACTTAGCAAATAGTGTGTCACATGCCCGATGAGATGTAATGCTTTATTGTGAACACGCAGACATGTGCATACGGGACCCTCCACCACCACTCCTGGAGACTCCTGCACAGCAGAGCACCAGCCTCCCCTCACTGATGGGCTGAGTCTGAAAACTGGCAGCACCTTCCAAGCCTCCAGCCTGTCCTTGTTCATACAGCTACAGTGTCACATCTTCATATTTAGAGACAGGTGCTCTGGTTCTAAAGTGAATTGAAATATCCCTAGATATTTAAGAAAATAAAAGCCAAACTAAGTTTTCTGCAAGGCACACTACAGAACGGGATGCACATTTCCACGCTAGCTTCATGGCTATGCTAACGGAGCTGCAAGGGATCCAACCCACCGCAGAGGCACAAGTGAAGAGGGGAGCAGGCTGTACCCAGCACACACTGAGAGGTCTGTGTAACACAGTAGGAAAGAGTAAGAAGGCACAGAGGATGAAAAGTGTGTATTTAAACTCAGGGATACTCGAACATGGACTACCTGATAAAAGGATCAGCCAGGAAAATGTGAAGGGTCTGTGTGGAGCCCTAAGGGAATTCAAGTTCCCTACCAAGCACCCATAGGGCTTAAACGTTGCAGAAAGCTCACAGAAATAGTAACCTTTTCTTTCCAAACCAAAACATACTCCACATGCAATCAGCACTGTTTTAAGGGAAATCTGCAGTGCCAGTACCTGTATCTGTTTCCATTATACATTTATGCATTATGAGCCATGGCCCTAACAGCTACATCTAAGGACCAGTTCACACTGAGGGTGTTCATCAGGGATTAACAAATAAGGAAGCAAGTAAGTCTCTATGACAACATCAAAAAAAACCCCAACAAAATCCACTTGAGTGTTCCTGCTATAGTTAGACCAGCAGTGGATTTTTTTTCAGAGAACAAGTAGAACTTTGGTAGCAATCATTTTAAAGTGCCTTATGCTTCTTAATTCCTGTGCAAAACCTGCTGTAGAGGCAGAAGGACATTTCAAGAGTGTTAAGATGTTCAATCACATAATAACACATAACACAGCAAGGAGGTTCCAGTTACTCTCTCTGCAATCACACACAATACAAAAGTGATGGCAAAGACTATGTTTCTAGCTTTTCTTCTGCACTTCATTTCTCTTCCACCCACTCCTGCAATATAAGCATTACGAGGCACAACCAGTCTCCCACCAGGGCCTGGAGTGCTCCCCTGTGAGAATAAAGCATATGAGGAAGGAGGATCCGTACCAGATGGTGGTCACTGTGGCCTTTCTGGCCACATCAGCAAGGAACAGGCTGGCAGGTTCTGCCATCACTGTTTTCTCTTCAAACACCTTTGCTCTAGCACTGTCTCACTGCATGAAGGTGGTGAGCACAGTGTTATTTTAAAAGGCGCTTCTCAGCATAGTTACCAGGCTGTGAAAACCCTGCCATTTCCCATGGCAGTCTGCAAGTGCAGTTCCTCTGGAATGCATTGATCAAACAATGCAAGGATCCAATCCTTCCTTTTCTCTACTTGCCCCTGTCTCAGAAGGGCTTTCTTCCTCCTGCCTGAGCAAGGCTTATTCCTCTGTGGGACTGGGAACTTCCCAGTGCCAGTTGATCACAGCAAGCGGGAGAAGGAGTGAAGCTGGTCCTTTCTCGTGCAACTCAGTCAGGACTTTAGGCCCATTTTTTCCATCATCTGTTCATACACCGTCCATGCCATTGCTGCCATCAGAGTGCGCCTGAGGGCTCGGGGCACACCACCTCGGAAAAAGCCAACCAGCCCAAAGTCCTGCAACAGGAGATAAACAGCATTTCATCACAACCTGCCTCCAGGGTTTTAATTTCTCATTGTTTATTGCATGGTAGAGCACAGGTTGTACTTCAGCTCAGACCCAGATCAGTCTCTGAAAGACCCAAACTTAAACAGCATTTAGTGTTTAGGAAGAACAGGTAGCACTGCACAATTGCAGGGCTACCCAAGAAAGCAGGAAGAGCAGTGAGTGCAAGAAGGAAGGCCAGGATGGAGACAACAGATGGGGAAAGCCACACTCAAGTCCAACAAGGAGAAGGCAAGGGTGCAATCATTTCCAGACACTTCAGGAAAATGACTAGTCTTTGTTTTAGAGCTTCACATTTACAGAAGTCTCTTAGCTATTCTGTAAAAACGGAGATTTCTAAGTACAGAAGTAAAAAAACATTCTGATTTGAGAAAAAAGGTACATAAAAATGCATACACAAATAAACAAATTCCTGCTTAGGAATAGAGTTCAGTATGGAAGCAGAGTGAACCTGATAAAATCTGCCCTTCTGACTGCAGGAAGGGAAAGGTGGGCTTTGACTACTTCTCCATCCCATTCCTGGGATAAAGACCTGGGCATTTATTTCTCTTCTGATGTCTAAAGAGCAAAGAATTATTTTGTAGCTGGTTTGCTTCTGAAACCAGCATTTCACACTGTACACCACAGTCTTGGTCTACCACAGCATGACCCCCTTCAGCATCTTGAAAATGCTGACACTGAATAATGCAACTGCAAGAGCAGATGAAGCACTGACACTTGTCCAGCTCCTTTAAAAGGCAACAACTTCTCCAGCTCAGCCGTGCTTTGAGCAAGGGGATTGGAACTGAGGGTGTGGTTGTGCATGTCAGAAGGGATTCACCTCACCTTGTAGATGAAGGCAATGGCGTGGCTTGTCCTGTGGTACTTTTGGGGTGACAGCTGCATGTGTGTTTTGATGACATCAGCAGGCTGTGTTGCCAGAGAGGCCAAGATTCCCGCAAAGATCCCACAGCCAAAATTCAGCAAGGGCACGAGTGCTGGATCCAGCTGGTCTGCAACAGAGCAAAGGGAATGCACTCAGACACCACACAGGCCAGGAACACTCATGCTGCATGACAAAGTGAAAGCTATTGAATGATTAAATCAACATCACAGTCTAAGGGAAGCAAAAATCCAGGCAGCTAGAGAAACCTTTCAAGGGGAAAAGTGACTACTAGTCAAAAGTTAGCACTATTGAAAAGCCTCACTTGCTGGGGAACTGAACTTGACAGAAAATCAGAAAAGAAAAAATTGTACAAATGTTGCCCCAGTGCATTCTAATATCAGAGAAGCCTCAGTTTAGTGGAAATGGAGCAGTATGCAAGACAAGCAGAAGCAGCAAGGAGTGCTGAGGACACCCTGTCTTTCAACTCTTCACTAACCCACTTATGCATCAGTCTTCATGAAGACAATCAATCAGTTTAGGGCCAGTCTCCATTTCTGCACTGACCTCAGCTATATGTCTACAGTTCTCCACAGGAAAACATGAGTGTGGCACCTAAAGCCCAAGAGGAGACTAATTTAACTGCAGAGGTGGAAGGCAATAAGCAGAGCATGCAGGCTGTCGGCTGCAGGGCAAGATCTGAGAAGAGGAACATTTTCCATTCCAGCCTCCAACATTCAGCCTTACCCTGAGGTGTGAGGTTTTTGGTCTGTGTGTAGAACATCAGGTAGATGCCGGAGAAGGGCGCATCCCGCAGCAGCGTTGCTGTGAGCCCACTGAACATGCCACGAGCCCCTTCTGTCTGATAGATATTCTTCAGGGCTCCATATACACTGCCATAGCCAAATCTTCCACTCTGCAAGGGCACACAAAGGGCAACCGTCCATGTGCCAGGCACAGGTCCAGGGGCCCTATACACACCCTGAGGATGTAACATCTGAACAAATGGTAGTGTCAACTCGATGTGATGCCCAAGATGGCAACACGGAGGACAACCCAAGGCAAAATTGGGTTTCACCTACCTCAGCCTTTAAAACAATCCTTCAGGAAGGTAACACATGAAAGATGCTACACAAACATGGTATACAACTGAAACTTATAAATCTCAGGGCGAATTCTATCTCATCTTCTTGCCTAAATATAATTTCCTGCACTATGTGTGAATTGAGATGAAATCAGGACTACATCCCTGGCTGCACCCAAGTGGCAGCAACCTTCTCCAGGCAGAAGGATTTATTTTGCATCACAAGGAAGGTGTGTGACACCATTAACAGGGGACTAATTGGAAAGTCATACCTCATATCGGGTCTTCACTACAGTCACTGGCAACATGCAAATCCCAGAAACTGCACGAGCGGTGGCACCCAGAAAGACAGACTCCAGGGCTGTGGGTGAACGGTCCACAAGAAACTTTTGCTTCATCATGTACAAAGTGCTGAAGTAAATCCCAACCCCAGGAATACATCTTGCAAAGGACTTCAGGAGAAACAGAAGCAGATGAAGAAAGAAAAGGCTTACATAAGACAAAATATACTACAGAACATTTCTAAGACTGTTAAACTTGACAGGAAGCTTTGTAGAAGACATAAATATCACTAAAGCTAACATGCCGAAGAAGGAAGATAAGGTAGAAATCATTTATGGAACTGACAGACAAATGATTCAAATGGTGACAGGATTTAAAGCATTCCTCAATGGCAGTTTTCTAGGAACAAGATATTCCAACCCAAAATTAAGTCCATGCAGTTGCCACCCCACATCTGCAAAAGTATTCAAGTGTTCAGCTGCTCAGAACTGCCATAACCAAATCAGTGAAATTCACAACATTAACTCCTTAAAGTAGCATATAATCTAAATCATGTGGTTTCATTCATAATTGTACAAGAGTTGGCTATTAAAATTCAGGCAGACATCACCAGCAATAAACAGCAAGTTTATTTATCTACTTATTTTTAGAAGACAGAGTTAAAGCAGCCACTTACTGGACAGACACCTTTCCAGAGCCCCAGAACACTCTCAGTACGAACAACCCTAAAGAGCAGCGTTACCATCCCAGCACGACCAGACCTGAAAGAAAGACAAGACA
The DNA here is from genome assembly GCA_013400735.1 of Pomatostomus ruficeps. NCBI lineage: Eukaryota > Metazoa > Chordata > Aves > Passeriformes > Timaliidae > Pomatostomus > Pomatostomus ruficeps. The sequence continues at coordinate 34,896 of VYZT01019241.1, read as the reverse complement.
GCAACTGCAGAAATGACCTGCTTCTGCTCCTTAGCAGCTGTACTCCACAGACACCCTTTCATTCATATCTCTGTGCATTACCCCAGCACCTCCAAGGTGCTCTTTCTCATCAGCTTGCTTTCTTGGTTGCTCTTTCTAGGGCTTCTCCATCACCTTCTGTTTCTCACAACTTGTAACACACATTAGAGCCCTCTCCCATTAGTATTTCTAGTTGCTCATTCCCTTCATCAGCAGCAGCAGACTGTAGGTTGACTACACCAAGCTGTACACATGAAAAATTATCTGACAATGATACAGGATTTTTTTCAGGCAGAGGATACCCCATGCAACTGCATGGTAGCCACTCCAGCAAACACTAGCCTCTCAGATGAGAACAAATGTTGAGGTTACAAGCTATTCCAGTAGCATTCACAACCACAGACATTTTCTTTCTTCTGGAGCAAAATATCAATCCTTCTCCGTGATATAAGAACATACCTCCTCTTTAAGAAAGACTGATTTCCCAAATTACAACTCTGAACTCCAAGCCCTGGCCAGCAAATAAGGCAGAAGCCTATGGTGGAGCACCTCCAGGCCCCCACACACACACATCCCCGCCCTCTCACCCGTTCACAGCAGGCTGCAGGGTTTGCAGGCGCGTTTTCAGCAGGTCAAGGGGTTGGAAGAGGAGCGTGGAACAAGTGCCACTGATGGAGCCGCACACAAAGGCCTTTAGGACTGGATGCATCTGGAAGAGGAAGAATAGAATTTTAAATGACCATTTCATTAAGAATAGCACAAGAGCAAATATTTCAGCTGATGTGTTGCATGTTACAGTAAAGGAGGTGAGCTGACTCCAGATGCTAAGGACAGCTGCTTAGGGCACAGGAAGCTTTTCCAGACCTCTTCTGAGGCTGATCAAGTTCTATTTGTGGTTTTTGGTCCCTCTGCTTTTTTCTGGGAGATTGTTCCAGAATCTCCTTGAAATTCGGTGGTTGGAAAGAGCTTTCCGATCATCAAATATATTAGCAGCCATTTGGTTACCCTTTGGTTCAGATGTTCTCTCCTCAGGGTGTGTGTAGGGCTCCTCAGGCCATGGCAAAGGAAATAGGTGTCCCCTTCCCAGCACCTACGTGTACCTTTGCCCCGGTCCCATCCACCTCTGAGGGCAGCAGCTCCAACCCTTCCCTGCCACCCTGCACACCAAGGTCCCCGCGCTGCCAGGGGCACTGCCCAGAGCCAAACCTGGCCCGAACGCACTCAGAGCACAGCACGGCCTGCTCAGCTGAGCCTGCCTTGCCCACCCACACGGGCTGCCGCCGCCCGCCACTTCCCGGGATACAACAAGGCACGAGGCACAAAGCCCATGGCAGCGTGAAGATTTTCTGGTGTTTCGAGAGGGTTTTTAAAATTATTATAAACACATAACGGTGTTTGCTAATAGAGAACGAGTTTCTGCGCCCCTCGGCGCAGCACAATCACGGCAGATTAGAAAGCGTGGACAGATTTAGAAGCATGTGCGGCACACTTCACGCCAGCAGTGGTCCCCCCGAAGTCCGCCCGGAGCCACCGTCACGGGGATGGACCCGTCCCCCGTCCCCCTGCTGCCCCGAGGCCGCGGAACCCGACGCGGCAGCGCAGGGAGCGCAGCGAGCCCCTCTCGCCTCCCACCGGGGCGCTGTCCCGGGGCTCTCCTCGGCAGAGCGAGCGAGGAGGGCCCGGCCCGACCCGGCCCGGCCGTACCTCCGCCTCCCGGCCCGGCATCCCAGCGCCGCCCGCAGCCCGAGAGCGCCGGCGAGGCC